>RHLR01000182.1:0-32215 GCA_009806335.1 Davidsoniella australis
GATAGTAACTACGATTCTAAAAGATAGTAGCTACTATTGATGAATCTAAAAGATAGTAACTACGATTCTACAAGGCAGTAACTACTATTATTAAATTTAAAAGATAGTAGCTACGATTCTAAAATATAGTAGCTACTATTATTAAATTTAAAAGATAGTAACTACGATTCTAAAAGATAGTAGCTACTATTGATGAATCTAAAAGGCAGTAGCTACTATTGATGATTTTAAAAGGTAGTAGATTGGTGATCTAAAAGGTAGTAGCTAATATTGATGATCTAAAGAGTAGTAGCTACTATTATACTATTGATGATTTAAAAGGCAGTGACTATTAATGAATCTAAAAGGTAGTAGCTACTATTGATGAACAGGATAGTTGTTCCTCCTTTTTCGGCAGTCCATCCCGAGCCTATCCATCCCTCGGAGCCTTTGGAGCCATCCGTGTATAGCCAGATGTCGGAGGAAGGGCAGGTTTCCTTGTGTCGCAGGTGTGCCTCTGCTGCTAAATCATTTCCTTGTCAAGTGACCACCGCACTCGTCGGTGGGTTGTCAGTTGTTCTAGGGAGTCCTTCTAGTTGCTCGTACCATGGGGGAGGTTCCGGGAGGGGTGCCAGCATGTCCTCGATTCTGGGTGGGAGATGGTACCGTCTTCCAGGGCCATACTGCATTTTCCTCAGTGAATGCTTGTTATCCAGTTGGTACCATCTGATAGCTTCTCTTGTGACTGCATTGTCCATTATGAGTCCTGCGGGGGGCGTGTTTGCCAACATATGAATCAGCTCCGATGGTGTCGTCTTGTAGGCTGGGAGTGCAACTAGTAGTGCTTTTCAGAGTGCTTTTTGTCTTGCTGCCTTGTCTATGTTGCCTCTTTCTCCTGGTTTCCACCAAGTTGTGGCTGAATATGTCATCACAGGTACGAAAATTGCTCTGACCACTTGTATGAGTTCCTTCACAGGTCCTCCGAATTTGCAGCCTATGAGGATGTGCAGTGCACCGGCCGATCTTTCCATTCTTGAGACTATTTCCTTCACATGATGCCTGAAGCTCAGGGTCCTGTCGAACCAGACACCCAGCCATCTCAGGGTGCTGTTCTTTGGTGTTGCCGTGATCTCTTTGTCTACCAGGCTTTTTTGTATCTCATTGACAAGAGCCATTGTGAGATCTGAGGCTGATCTCTTTGGTAAGGCGCAGGCGGTAAGACTTTGTTCCTGACGCCATCTAGTTGTTTTGAAAAGACTGAACAAAAGAAAATCTCGTCGGGGTGCCGAGTGCTTTAAATATCGACGACTAGGGTTATGAACCATACATTAGGGTTTTTGAATTGTGTACAAATTCACGTGACGTTTGCTGATTTGTAGAAGCTAGGTCTAGAATCGGACGTGACAACATTTTGTACTTTGCTTACTTGTGATGCCGCCTCGGACATCAGAACCATGTGTGGTATCCACGTCATTATCGCACCAGAGAAAGCTGGTGTTCCAGACCGCATACGCCGGCTGCTGCTGCAACGAGGCCCCGACGTGCTGAAGACTGAAGACGTTCTCATCCCAGGACCGCTCTGGGCGCATCTCACATCGTCAATTTTGAGGCTACGTGGAAACGTGGATGATAGTCCGCAGCTATCCAGCCAATCACCACCAGGCACTAGTGGGCCGACATGCTCACGCGATTTTCTTAGCTGGAATGGCGAGGCGTGGAAAATAAGGGGCCAGGCTGTGCGCGACAATGATTCTGAGGCTGTCTTTACAGAGCTGCAAGCGAGCTCCTCTCACGCGGGCGTATTACACAGCCTGCGTAGTATAGAAGGTCCCTTTGCATTTGTGTATCTTCGCCAGCGAGACAGCGGCGACTTCCGCCTCTATTTTGGCCGCGACAGGCTAGGCAGACGCTCTCTTTTACAGTCCAAGCACGGCTTCGAATCGGAGACTTTTACGCTGTGTAGTGTTTCCGACGGCGGTCCTGATTGGAAGGAAGTCGAGGCAGATGGTATCTACTGGACAGACCTGGCGAGCCTCGATGAATCACGACAACTCAAGGTTATAGTGCGTGAAGATTGGCTGGAAGATGAACAATCGCGATGCGAAAACATGGTGAGCTCACGCGTCTATACTGGCTTCGTTATGTGAGAATCGAAAGAACGCTGAGACTGAGACAAACAAACAACCATCCCCTTCTTGTAGGTATCTAGCCTTGGGATCTTCAACATGGCTGTCCCAAGTGAGATAGCCGTGGAACACGTGACAGCGCGCCCCAATGAAGCAATCCACGGTGCCGCTCGTGAGCTGCAGCTGCTTCTCACCGAAGCATTGAGGCTTCGCGCCGTCAATATCCCCGAGCCGCCATCTCGCCTCGATGCGACTGAAGCGCATGCCAGCCGCGCCAAGATGGCCGTGTTGTTCTCCGGTGGCCTAGACTGTACGGTCATCGCCCGTATCCTGAGCGACCTGGTGCCCGCCGACGAGGAGATCGACTTGATTAATGTAGCATTTGAGAATCCGCGTATCGCTGCACATTTGGCTAGAGAAAAGAAGACCGTTGCCGATATCTATGAAGAGTGTCCGGATCGAATCACTGGACGCAAGTCGTTTGCAGAGCTACAGCAGTGCTGCCCAGACCGCAAGTGGCGGTTCATCGCAGCAAATGTTCCCTTTGCTGAGACGGCAGAACGGCGAGACGAAGTCGTCTCGTTGATGGCGCCGCATAATACAGAGATGGACATGTCAATAGCTTATGCCCTATACTTTGCCTCTCGTGGAAGTGGCCGGTTCTTTTGCTCGTGGGAACCACAACCTTCTGATGATGATCAGTCTATTGGAACTACGAATGCACGCGTATTGTTCTCTGGTTTGGGCGCTGATGAGCTGTTTGGGGGATATATTAGACATACAACAGCGTACTCTCGCCGGGGCTACGAAGGCCTCTTGGAGGAACTCAAGATGGACGTTGCTCGTCTCGGCCAGCGCAATCTAGGCCGTGATGATCGAGTTCTTAGTCACTGGAGCCGTGAAACCCGATTCCCCTTCTTGACGAAGGTGTGGTACGTTGGGCTATTGCGCAGCCTGTCACCAGCAAGTGTGACTTCTCCTTTCCAGATGTCCAGTACGGGGACATCGAGCCTGCGAAACGAGTGCTTAGACTGGTGGCTCGTCAGGTTGGCCTCTCGTTGGTAGCCCGCGAAAAGAAGAGAGCGGTAAGCAACTTGATACCGAACTGCCGGATGCGTAGTCATTGCCGGACTAACAAATGTGCTTCATAGATTCAATTTGGCTCCCGCACAGCTAAGATGCACAGCGGTAAAACAAAAGGCGCTTGCACGATATGACCGACATTGACACCACACCAAATCCGCAGTTTCAACATGGTTGCAGTGAGAAGGAAGGAAGAGGCCGGCGCCTTTGTATAGTTCAAGTGTTCAAGTTATGCGGTTGTTCGGTTATGATGATTCATTACAGATACTTGGGAATTTCGGCGAGTAAGAACTGCGGGCAAACATAACGTAGTTGCGTGGTTAGATCTCCGAAGGGTAACCGATCCGAGACTCTGTGTCGTTTGTACGCACCCTTGAATCTCGCTCATATATTCTCTCTTGGCCCCCCTTCCCCCCCTCTTTTGTCTCTCTCTAGAGATAAAAGAAACGAGCCTTTTGTGAACAATGGGTGGGTGGGATGTAGTACTAACCCTTTGCCGGACGGATCTACCTCTCGGCTAGCTGCTTTACCGGACATGTTTGCTTGTGTGATCTTCTCCTCCTAGGAACATGAATTGTCGACAAAAAAAAGACGCACGTCTTGTTTTTCTGCCTTATTCTATATTCCTTTGGGAGCCTTTATATGGGCCAGATTATGACCTCGACTAAAGGCAAGTCTGAGCCGAACCAGAGAAATGCATTTTGCAGTATCTAAGATACATGTGGAGTTTCATAGAAGTAGTAATAGGACTGCTATGTAGCACTTTGTGCGCCTTTTTCGATTACTAGAGAACAGTGAGTCTGAGTAGTGTTTAGAGACAATGAAACAAAACTTGAGCAGGGCTTGAGGCTCCATTGACGACATCTGAGTATAGTCTTGTTTTCCATGATTCTAAAACGACGTTGCATCACGAAGATGTCATTTACAGAGAACAAAGTAATAGAAAGAGAGAGAGAGAGAGAGAGAGTTGTATCTCTGCAACCACAGTAAAAAAGAAAACCCGGGAGTAGAAGTCACGGCTTCTTCCTTTCTTGAGCTTCACCGATGCGAGGAAAAAGAAAAAAATAGACGGGCAAGTGTCTGTGTGTCTCTATTGTTTACTTGTTTATGTACAATAATACTTGTGCATGTCGTACTAGAATAGCGTAGCAAATATCGTGAAATTATGCATGTATGCGCTCGGATGTGGACAGCCCTGTATATTACATATGTATCTATCGTGATATCCCATGCATAAGCTTATTCGAGGTTTCACCGATAGATTCTTAGCAAGCATCGGTAAACAGTAAGCTAGCTCAGTGGCTCGAGACTGGCTTTAGGCTGAGATATTAACGACAGTAAGAAGTCGATTAGTACCGATCAAGTAGACAGACGTTGGCTATAAAGCACAAGAATCAAGAGGGGGGGGGGGGGGGGGATGGTACGCATAGTAAGCTTGATTGCTTATGGATTTTCCAAGATCAGCAGTTTGCTCGTGAGAGATTCAGGAACCAAGACAATCGTATAACTTGAAAAAGGTAGTGCAAGTCTCGCATATCAATCCTGATCAGAGAGAGAGATAGCAAACTACGAGATAATAAGCAAAGACAGGGCACGTTACCAATGATTGCGGTAAGATGTTTTCCTCACAGTAGTTTTGGCAGAAAATGTCTGACCGAAATCATAGGGTAGCTGGTACCTTGCCGTGCTGTAATTATTCTCCCGTTATTGCATCCTCGTTGCTAGAGATGCTGCAGCTAAGTCAGGGCAGAAACAGCAGGTATGTTACAGTGGAGGAGCTGTAAAAAAAGCTGTAATGTAAAATAAAACTAAAAGGTCAACCAACCATGGAACTAAAGAAACAAAGACACTTACTGAGCTAGAAAGAGGAATAAGACGGACAGGGATTCTGCTTGGACTGACAAAAAGGCGAGTGCAACGGTTCCAGGGTTGGTTTGCGGTTGCTGTGACCTTGTAGTGGACGATTGGGCTTGACAGATGTGTTTCAGGACTGAAAGAGAATATACATAGAGCATATGTAGATAGAAAGATAGAAAGACAGGAGGAGACAGAAGAAGAACAAGAGCGACTCCTCATGACGGATGCCTTCAATCCCGACTGGACCATCAAGAGCCATAGTTTGGTTTGGGTTGGTTTGGCACCACGAAGCCGCACAGTTGCAGACTCGAATTTGCATTGCATGATGTTGAAAAGCTCTAGAACAGCCACCGTATTTTCAAAAATCAAAGACTGGTCGTCAAGATAAGTAAATATCGTTGTTCTGGTAGCAACTGGCCATCGAATATTGGCTGATATATGTTTCGAAATATGCACGCATATGCTACCAAATCCAGTCTTCTTGGGTGAATCTACTACAATCACTATCAAATGAACACATCGAGGCTCTAGTTCATTTGATTTGATTTTTTTTTTTAAAAAGAGCCAAGCTTTTTTGATTTACCATTTCATGGCTATCTTACACTAGTTGTCGTGCTAGGAGGTCAAGTCAGGAGAAGAGAAAGAAGAAGGGACGGAAAGCTGGTCTATCTGATCGCCGTTTCGTCTTTTCGATCATTCAAGCGATCATGAGAAATTAGCCTTTTATCTTCTCTCTATAGTGAGAAACTCTGTGTAGGCTAGCAGGCAGTCAGAAAAAATGCCTTTGTGAGACTCTCACGGTCTCCCCCATAAGCTCCTCAAGTCTCCGCGTAAGTTATTCTCCGGAAACGTCAAGACTCAACTCGATATGTTTGACATCTTCGTCTGATAATAGCATATTCCGAGTTTTATCTCTTGCTAGTGCCGTTGTTTATGAGTTCCAGGTGTGAATATCTTTACTGAGATATGAGCCACTATATATTATTTCTCTTGTCCATAGCTCCAGGTTGTCTCAGTTGGACACCGGGCATTTATTTTTCGATCAGCCTCAACTTCATATGTTGTTCAGACCAAACAAATAATGACTGGCAGAGAAAAAGAAAGCTTCAAGGACTTCGATTTAACATGACCCCCCCCCCCCCCCTGCTCAGGATCCTTCGTTTTCTTTTATACTAGGATGAAGGCTTGCAGACTGAACTTGTTGTGTCTCAGACCGTCATTTTTCTATCAGAAAGAAGCTCTGACAGTGCACAGAAGTAAGTAAGCAAAGAATAAGAATAAGAATGAGAAACTTACACAGTAGTATCGTGAACGTGTTGTTAAGAGAAAAAAAAAACGTAAATTGTCGGAGAGCCGGCGAAACAAGAACGTCGTGTTTCCAGGTCCTTTTAATACGACATACTTTTTACCAGTCTTCTGCAGTTGGCGTAGTATTTCCAGCACGCTGAGACGTTCTTTTTCATGTTTTTATAGCGCTGTGACGACAACTTGCTATAGAGAGGAGTACCAGGAAGAGAAAACAAAAGACAAAAAAAGAAAAAGAAAAAACCCCGTCTAAACAAACTCCGACGTCATGTATAAAGAGAAAGAGAAAAAAAGAAAAAAAGAAAAAGAGAAAAAGAGAAAAAGAAGAGACCAGGTGCATATGCATTGAGCAGGTTGCTTCGTTTCGGCGTCATAGTGTTTTTGGCCTTATATCTTTCCGCTGTCCGCCGTCTCATCTACGTTTTTCCTTCTCTTTTTTAGCCTGCTTTGTGATAGATATTCCTTCTTTTACTATTGACTTGATAGCTGATCAGGCTCAGGCTGGCACCAAAATCCCGAAATACATACATTCGTTTGAATATCGCCCGCCATTATTATATCAGTCAGTTGGTGTGTTGTTGTTTCTCAACTGCCTCGGTTCTTTTTTTTTTCTTTCTCTCTATCTCTCTTTCTCTCTTTCTCTCTTTCTCTTTATAGCGGCGGGCTGCTGTCGTTCTCTTCGTTAGACTTTCATCACCTCTCTTTATTCATGAATTCTCTTTCTCTACATCTATACAGAACGTCGCCGTTCCTTGCCTCGATGCTTCTGAGAAGCCAGTCTACTACCTCGCACAGGTAGTAGCAACCCGGCACTTTCTTACCTTACCAGCCTTAATCGACGCCGTGAGCTGGGCTCATTCCCAACGTCAACCAGTACGAGAAGACTCTCTACGCAAACCACTTATATATATACAACACCCTAATTCCGCCCAACATGAAGAACGAGCGCCGTCCTCCACCGCTCCAGATTGGCACACGACGTGCTCCCGCCATCTCGTCGACGATAAAGCGTAATACGGATGAGCTGCCGTTCCGTGGGCCAGAGATGCCCAAGAGCAGCAGTCGCACCGGCATCAAGAATATACGTGTCAAGAATAGCATGGAAACGGCTGGCGAGGTGTCCAATATACGCCGTGTCACGCGAGTCATTTTCGAGACATCGCACACCTTGATGTGCATGTTTCTCATGCTCATGATGGCGTTTTACTTGAACTTTGACAAGACTGCTATAAATCGCAGCTCAGGGTATGTCGTCTCAAACTAGCGTTACCAAAATGATACCGACTAAACTAACCTAATATGGCTATTTGATAGACCACCTGCCATTGTCTTGATTGTAGCCTTGGGAGTAGACATGTTGCTCAACTTCTACTCCATTGGCCATTTTGACCGGCCCGTACCCGGCTGGTCTGCGCTAAGCAAGTCCTTTTTGATATTCGCCTACATTGTTATCTTTTTGGTGTACTTGGCTTCGGATGGGCCGTTCCCTCCGGATTACTCTTTCTGGGGGATTCAGCCCGAATTCACGAGCGTGGTGATATACGTTCTGATTTGGGTTATTAGGTGAGTCTCAGCCGAGCCTGCATAAGCATGTGATACGTCTGTTTTACTAATCTTTGTGCGCCCTCATAGTGTATGGGATCTCGCCGTAGTTGTCATAAACCGGCAGATGCTCTTGGTCTGGCTTACTGAAGCCGTTGATCTTGCCCAGGAACGGGCCGAAGAGCATGAAGCATCGGTTGGAAACATGGGCTGCTGGTATAAAGACCCAAGACGAAAGAAATCGACGACCGACTTGGAGAGCGGTGCCGCTGAAGGCGATACAAAGTTCGAAGTGCCGCCTCGGAGCACGTATGTTGCGCCGTTCGTGGGCCAGGCTCTTTGAAGGATTCGCTATTGTGATTATAGAACCAAACGCCTACCAAATTAGTCTGTCTGCCTTTCCCTAAAATAAAGCATTGTAATTTGTAATGTTCAAAAACTATCCTATGCAACCCATTTTTCTCGCGTATGATGATATCGTGCATACAACCAGATCGGATCAGGCTAGCCAATCATCGCATTGCCGAACCCAGATAAGGAATTACGCAGATATCAGGAACCTCCTAGCTAATTGCGACATAGACGCTCAGATGCCCAATGTGGGGGAAAGTTTGCCGATGATGATGCCCAACGTATACTAGAAAGAGCCTGATATCTATAGCTTTCTATCTACTCGCTGGTTTTCTCTCTATCATCATCATTTTTCCGATACTTGTTCCATCTTCACCGATATGCTTCTATAAAATTTAAAAATTTATTACCATGACATCTTCCCTATATGCCAAGTCGATGTTCTAGAGATCTTTGATTATCATCTTTGCCCTTTCAATCCCCCATTTATAGGCTGCCCTTGTGCTGAGAACGCCATAGCATAAGACGTGGCAAGCATGGATCCTCCGCATATCTCGTTCTACGCGATCAAGAAATGGACGCCTGACGATGATGCCATTGGCCAGCTCACATCGCAAATTCAAGCCGGGAAATACCTCCCTACTCCATCTTCTATGGCATATGAGTTCCGGACAATGAACCAGAGGGTTGTCGTCATCATGTCAAACATCACAGAGTCAATAATGGATCATAATATACCTTGTTATAAAACGACAACGTCTGTTATCTGTGAGTGGTGGAAGACTTCCAGGCACTCAAAAGATCAGTTCGATGGGTATCTTGATTACAATCCAATAACCAACTCCTCAAATGTTGAGCGAGCCAGATATTTTGATGCCGATACCGCTTTGCGTCACCAAGCTACTCTCCGAGATCCAAAGATCTTGTCCGCGCTCGAAACGTCCTTGAAAAAGTGGCTATATATCCTATTTTCGCCGTGTAAAAGCATTGACGAAACAGAATGTGCTAAAGATGAGAATATGCTAAAGATGATCATATCTGGGTTCGTTTGTTTGCCTGACCCTTCAACCTTGAACGTTGACCTCGGACACCATTTTTTGTACAGCATTATTCGCAACGAGCACTCCGAAGCCTTGTCTTCGTTTGTTGACGCCATTTTGCTATTCCACCTCAGAAAGTTCATTAGCACATTCGAAGCTATGTTGATGGTAGACGCATTAAACGATCTATTGGAAGAGAATCTGCGTATAGTAACCAAAACGATCATGCTCTGCACAGAAGCCGGGTCTAACGATGAGGATAGCCTCGAATCTTTGGTGGCTCGCCCTGGCCCGTGGATGTTCAACCGCAATATGCCAATCTTCTGCTCAAAGCCTGGGCATAGATTTTTATACAAGATGCCGCGGACCAATCAACAAGAGACGACAGAGCGTCCTGACCCCGAGGTAGACTACATTGCACAGGTTTTATATGCGTTGGTTGCTGAGGAGGTGCTTCCTTTGGCCACAGCTCTTGCCATAGGAACTTGGGTCAACTCACCTTTGTTGCCGACCGACGAATGCCATTATGTTCCCCAAGAATTCCTGGACAATATGGAGCTCGATAAGGCAGATACCTTGGGAACTTTCGGCTTCACCGACATAGACCTCAGCCTGGTGCCACCCGAGAAATATAGTGTGGCCAGAGCAGCGTATAGCTTTGTAGCTTACATTATTCCGGCACGAGCAATGCTACAACGTCATTTGAAACCATTATCCAAGGACACGGGTTCCTCTACACCCGCCATGCCTGGAACACCAACCACATTGGATGAGATGGCATTCCCCGAGTCTCCCAAACTAGCCCAACGGACCATGGTTGTAAGCGAAATCAGCCCCAGAAAACCGAATCGTCCAGCCCGTCGTCGAGTCTGCGAAGTAGTTTCAACTAGGCCACCGGCCTCCCGCGAAATGGGTGAAGCGCAGTACGGGCCTCCTCCTCCTCTAGCTCCTCCTCCTCCTCCTCCTCCTCTAGCTCAACCGATGCCCCCGCTTCCCCCAAGGAAAAAAGAGCAATGCAACTTGTCACTGAACTATCTCATGACAAATATAGCTGTATGCTACGTTTGTGTTGTGCCTTGTGAGTACAGAGCAGCTAAGCTGGCGTTTGACGAGTGGATCAGGGAGGTCAACCCAGAAGAAGGAGACATAATTTGCGATATTGGCAAGATTGACGGCCAGTTGGCTATGATTGCGAAACCTAGCGGACAGGGAAACATCAGTATCATGAGCATGAAGCATAAGATTGTTGCAAAATGCCCGAATTTAAAATTGATCATCCTGGTGGGCATCTGTGGTGGCGTCCCGCTACCTCGTTCCGGCAATGCTATCTACCTGGGCGACATCATTGTAGCTGAGGATGTAGTCCCAGTCGACAGAGGACCACTCGGCGATCGTGGCCTTGCTCAACGCCACACCCCCACGCAACATCTCAAACCAAGAATTACCCAGTTGATCAACCGCGTGAAATCTACTGCGCCAAGAAAGTTCACGAACATTCTGAAGGACAACATCAACAGAATGTCCGATAAAGCGCAGGAAGAACAGGACGACTCGCTAGCGAAACCCGATATCGATGTCCTATACGACGAAAATGCACTACATAAGTGTCTACCGACTCGCAACTGCCTCTCCTGCGAGAACAACAAAGCATGCTCATCTGCCAAGTCAACCCAATGTGCGACGCTTGGCTGCGAGGTTGCACGAGACAGAAAACAGGAGCCGAAGGATACGCTTGTCAAGTTCCACATCGGCACTATGGGCTGTCTAAACACGACACTGCAAGGAGCCGGGGCACGGTCGCTGCTAGCTAGCTTCTACAATGTTCTCGGATTCGAGATGGAGGCTGTAGGGTTCTTGAACTCGAATGAGGTCGACTCGATGGTGATCAAGAGTGTCTGTGATTATGCGGATGCCCACAAGAGTAAGGGCTGGCAAGGATATGCATCGGTGACGGCGGCAGCTGCTGCAAAGATGTTTACGACCCTGTACTTTCAACTACAACGTAAGGATAACGATTGAACAGTGGGCGATGGGAGATGGAGGGGAGTATGATGATGGATTTCGGTGTTGTTTGTCTATTGTATGACATGTGGGTTGTAATTCTCACTATCAGATAGCATGTTTTGCTGTTTTTGCCTGTTTTTTTATTTACCTTGCTTATGAGCAATAAAATAATGTTTTATTTTTCCAATGCTGAATTTGCCTAGAAACATATTAATTATTGAAGTAGTTAAACATAATATGTAATCAATTTGAATTTCAAAATAAGGCAGGCACGAACTGTTGTGCAACATACAACAGATAAAAAAAAGAGTCAAAAGTCTTCTGACGTCATGTCTATAATTGTATGGATTAAATTCCTTGCCTGACAACTTTCTGAGTGGCTTGTAAAAAAATATACATCTATAAAAAAAAAATGAAAAAAAAGTCGCCGGAGACTTCACGATATATTCCAAATGGAGTTATAATGTAAGATAAAATTTCGGCTCCAGTGCATTGTACAAATATAGCAGTACTTCCTTATGTGATTGAACGGCGCGGATATCACAAGATGACCTACTTTTCAAGTCTTATTATTGCCCGGCTAGTAACTGTAGAATTCCGACATACATATATATACCATGTATGTGTTATATGTCAAATGTAAAAAGCGTCCGAGTTGCCCAGTCACTAGTCGTTGCTGGAAATTGTGGCATACAGAAAAGTAAATGAGCAGGGATCTAAACAGGGTTGGCAAGTTTGATAGACAGAGGAACAAGTTGATCACTTGTTACAGCCTGGTTGGTTGGTCGTCGCTTCGATCGCTTCTGTCAGGCGACGGTCTATCAAAGCTAAGTGTAGAAATTTGACTAGGATCATTAAGTAGTTTTAAGTGCGTGTGTACATACATAAATACATACAAAGTACAATTACAAGTGACAAGCAATATGTATTCTGTATATGATACGATACCACTGTGAAAGAAGCATGAACCGGAAATGGTCGCTGATAAGTTTCCAAGTGTGATGAACTGGTGGCTATTGCAACCATACATTTTATATTGATACGCTGACCATCCAAGACCGCGTCTAGATGTAGCATAGCCACTGGTACTTTGGTTACTATTAACTGAATATTCTTTCCGTTAGCCTGTTTAACTAGTCTTGACATAGTAGAAAGCAGGCTAAATCGGAGATACAGAAACGGCCAGGTAAGCCATCCCCAATAAAGAACCTAGTCAGCTTTGTATCTGTACATGTACACCATGGCCTTTTCTCGTTTGTATCTATCATATCGCCGTACTTATGCCTTCGATGAGCCTAAAAACCCTTAGACACGAAGCCATCGTATTGAAAGCGCGAGGTAGGCTTGTGAACTCGAATAGAGTTAAAGAAGACCGGCTGATGGCTGAAACCAGGAGCTCATAGTAATCTGTCGATATATGCTAGACCTATGTTTGAAGGCCTGGACTGCGTTGGTAAGAAACTAACTAGCATTTGTTTAATATTGTTTGAGAATCCACTGGCTTGCGTGTTTGGACCAAAATAGTTAAGAGCCAGGTTGGCTTAGAAGACAATATAAAAGCTCGCGAATATTCCGGCCATAGTCCTCAGTCGGTTTGCTTCTTTCTGTAACTCAAAGAAACTTTTATCTCTTGTTTCTTATACAGGCAAATTAGTCTATCAATTGTTTATTCTATTCTATACTCCGTGACTGGCCTTGATAGGAAGTAGCATTCTGCTATCCTATACTGTTCCTATTTCTCTTTCTCTTCCTCTCCACCTCATGCCAAGATGCCGTTGCTCGCCACCTATACCGACCCAATAAATGTCTCTATTGTCATTCTCTGCCAAAGCCGAGTTGGCATGCACATGGTTTCTCTGATGTTTGATCACATCATCCAAGACAAAGTACTAAGATATGAGGGCAAAAATGGCCTGGATCATGTGTGTGGCTGCGTAGCTTCCCAGGTTGTGGTGGCGATCAGCCTGCCGGAGGCCTGTGACATCTCCGTTCTAGACATGCACTACTCGAAACTACGCAAAAACTTCCCATTGCTGAAGATAGCCCTTTTATACGTCATCGAAGAAGCCCCTATCGAGACATCTGTCGCCATAGACGGCCAAGCGCTGGTATATACCGGCGAAGTCAGTTTCGAGCACCGCCGCATGCGTAAAGATCTCGACGTTATGGACGACGTCACCGATACTATCCTGCCGGGACTAGGTCCAGGATTCATAAACCTTACCCAAAAGATGCAGAGCGTGACACCACAAAAGGACCTGTGCTGGCTGGCCATGAACATCATGCACCGAATCGGACAGGCCCATCTCGACCTCTCGACTAGCGAGATGACCTCTTGCACTGACGACGCCAAGTGTCCATACGCCCTAAACTGCACAGAATGCCGCGAAGTTTCTTCAAACTCACAAAGCTTTCTTGACCGAACGCTGGAGAGTGTTCACTTAGAGCAGCACCGCCGCAGCAAATTCTCGGTCGGCTATTGCCAAGATACATGGATGGCAAGAACAAGCCCAGGCTTCCACAGCATTGAAGAGACCGCTGGAGTTGTCGATTCAGATACCGACGAGTCCGTATTATCAGAAGTGTCTGTTAGCGATGTGTCCATGCCTGGAGACCTCATCATTGTCACCGGACGTCGGCTAGACCAGCAGGAAGAGTCCACAGACACTCCCTTTAGTTGGATCAGCAGTGTAGCTGTTCTCAAGCTCACTATCATGGCTTATGCCAGCGAGACCACCTCACGTAGTGGCCATCTTGTCGTTGGATGCCAGCTACTGCAGACCATGGGTAACATACAACCCTATCCCTATCTACCATTCCACTGGGTAGACCTGGCTGCCATCTCCAAGAACGCCCTTATTGCTCTCGCCAGTGACAACGACTTTGGCAGCTTAGCCGACCCTAAAGTCGTTGGTGCAACCCTCGATGACATAGATGATGCCTTACTCAGAGTACCCAAGTTCGATATCGATGAGATAGATGAAGGTTCATCTTTGCGATCTTCCAACAATAAGCACCGCACCACTCGCTGGATCAAGAATCAGGTGAAGACCTGCAAGCAGTTGATCGTGGATAAGATTGAAGCCCTCGAACACGAAGGAGAAGACACGAGCAGGGACTCTCTAGACTTAGTGAGCGATGAAGCCGATGCTGCAGCCCATGCCACACACAGCAAGTTCAAGGACTTCAAAGCCAAGCCGCGGTCGTTTTTACGGAATCTCAAGAAAAAGAAGAACACACCGCAAGAAACCGAAGCTAGAGACGAACTTGATTCGGGCAGAGACGACGATGAAGAACAGGTCGACGATCTTGGCATCCAAGATAACGGCCCAAGCCAGTCTATACCCATGTGCACAGTAGATGGAAGTGGCTTCTCAGATGCGGCATCGACGTCGACCAAAACTTGGAGCCCCTCCATCAACAACGGCTCGCCACTTTCGTCGTGCGCGAGTAACGTGGCGGCTTCTACGCCGTGCTGTACGCCACACTTGCACTACTGCCACAGCACGCCTGTGATGAGACCATCGCTATGGCATACATGGGCGACGTCGCACGATCGAAGCAACTCTCCGGTGCCGGTCCAGAGCTCATACTTCCCCAGCACGACCTCGTTCTCCTCGGTCCAGCGCATCGCGGCCGCCGAGAAGTATGAGCGGCTACGGCCGATTCTACAGCAGATCTCGCTGTGTTACATGTGCGTGTTGCCGTGCGAGTACAACGCCATCATCAACTCGCTAGACGAGGACATTTCCGACCTAGATCCGCCGGAGGAGGAGAACATCTACAAGATCGGCAAGATGGCCGGCGTCTATGTCATCGTCATGCTGTCTAACGGCACGGGCAACTTGATAGCAGCGCAGATGCGCGATAGGGTCAACAGCCACTGCCCACAGCTCGAGGTGGTCATGCTTGTCGGTGTCTGTGGCGGCTGTCCCGAAGGCAAGTCGGGTACCAAGATGTGGTTGGGCGACGTAATCGTAGCCAGCAGCATCATCCAGGCCGATAACAGTCCGAACGGAGACAACGGCATCGTCGCCAGCCGCCGTGGCAAGTCGTACGAGATGACTAGCAGCGTTATACAGATGCTCAACCGCATGCGGTCCCAGCTACCCGCGCTACAACAGAGTGTCCTAGGGCCCACGCTAGAAGGCATCTTGACAAAGGCCAAGAATACTAAAAGCCCGATCGAGCGCCCTGCTAAGGATATCTTGTACCGTCCAGGGAGTTTACACGAATGTAAACCGGCTTGCAGAACATGCATACGCAGTAAGCCGTGTAACCGCGCTAAGAGCAAGTCATGCAAGGAGTTGTCTTGCAAGCCATTCCGTGAGCGCCCAAAGGGCTCGGGCAACACGCCGAACATTTACATCGGCTCTATCGGCTCTGTTTCGTCTACTATCCAGGGCGCTATTCTCCGCGACGAGGCTTCGCGGTATCACGACATCCTGGCCTTTGAGATGGAGGCTATCGGTGTGCTGATTGGTGATGCTAATTCTCCCATGCGCAAGAACGTCTTTGTCGTCAGAGGCATTTCAGACTATTCGGACACCCACAAGACTAAGGAGTGGCAAGCTTATGCCTCAGCTACGGCGGCAGCGGTAGCTAAGATCGTTGTTCAAAACTACTTCAATGTTCGTCCTCTCCCGGTTGAGGGTTCGCCTGTTTCTGCTTAGGGTTACGGTGTCACAGATTTTGCGAGGCTTTGCTTGTAATTTTAGGTGTTTTGTTATTTTTTTAGTGGAGTTTTAGCTTAGTTAGCTGAGTAATTCAGTCTATTGTACTTATTGTAGTGAATTCTTCATCATTGTAGTGAATTCTTCACGTAAATCGTTAGACTATTTGTAGAATTCTTCCTTGTAATCTGCCTTGAAGCGCCTGTAACTTTGACCCCAGAACCAACCAACATGAGGCACCCTCTTTAGTTCCCTCTTCACTCTTTTTCAGTCCCTCTTCAGGCTCTTCCCGTTGGCTTTTCTAGCCCTGTCTTTTATTCGTGGTGGCGCTGTAAGCCGGGCGCTTAAAATATGCAGCTTAAATGCACCTAGCGAGTTGATCAGCGCCATTTTTCGTTAGTTTCTCCGCCCAAGTCTACATGCAGAACTGGTGGCTTTTAGTAATCTCTGGTGAAATACACAGTGGAGATATGGTGTATATCTGTATGTACAGCTACAACAGTATACCGATATGCAGAATGCTAGTGGCGGACATCTCTTGTGGACATCCGTATCCTATTATCCTATATCCTGATACATGAAACGCTGACATATCATTGTACCCCATGCAGTTACGGGTGTACCTATACATACACTGCCGCGAAAATGATTTGTCCGACTAGAGTGGCTTGGGGGTCGAGTAGAGGGTATCACTCGATTACTAGATAACCAGAGGAATCGCAGCATGATCCCAGGTCTTGAAGTTGAGTCTCTCACAGTTTCCCATCTTGCACCACACAAACACCCATCTTTGCATTCTGTATTCTATCCCTTATTTTTGCGGTACATTTTCTCGCTCCAACCTGGTTCTGTACCTGAAACAGAAAATGAACTCACAGTTCTTTACTCAGGTCAGGGTCGTCGTGCTCTGTACTTACAAAGAGGAGCTCGAGGCCTTGTCCGACGCCTTCGATAACGGCACCGAGTTCTACTGGAAAGACGAATCACGATGTCTCCGCGGTCGCTCTGGAAAGTTTGGAGACACCTATGTCCTTGCTCTTCAGGTCGATCTCAACATGTCTATTTCCGACGAAATCTATAGCAGCTCTTGTCCGAGTTTTCTTCCGTCGAGGCCGTGTTCCACGTGAGCGCCGGAGAAGCCTACGAGGCCTTGGACGAGACGGTCGTCTTTCCCCTGAACAATGGAGATGTTCTTGTCGGTAGCCATATCGTGTTCCCAGCTGCTAAGAACAGCTTTGGTCCTGTTTGTGCTACCGCGGCGCCTCAACATATCATACGAGACCTGCAGCGATACTCCTCTCAGCCGGACTTCAAGTTGTCTTGCTCGCGTATACTCGAAGACTTGATCGCAAAGGGACGCAGAAAAAGAAAGAGCTTTCCATGCCAGCGCCATAACTGCACCTACCCCAAGGCATACGAGTCGCAACTCGATTTCAGCTGCTTCGGAAATCTGTTCGAAGAAACTATACTCGAAAACTCACATATCGTGACTCCGTGCAACAAGGCCAAGACCGTACTTGATGCACCCCGACTGCTTATTGGAGCGATGGGAACAGAGCCCGACCACGGCATGGTCGAAGAGATATTCGAAATATCAGACGAGCCTTGGGCATTTGCCAGTGGTGTCATCCCGTACAAAATGCTCCAGTTCTCGAAGAGTCACACTGTCATCTCTGTACGAGGTGTCTTCAGCAATTCCGTCCTCAAACCGTTCTGCAAATCCAAGATATCGAGCTTGTCATCAAGCCTCGAGCCGCTTCTAGAATGGAGAAGCTACTCTGTCGTCTCAGCCGTCTGTGCTGTTAAAGTCATAGTGGCAAGTTCGTTCCCACAGTTGACTCCTCCGATCATACAAGAAACCGTCAAGCCTTTGTTTTACTTCGGCCGACAGCTACTCCGTTCAACCAACGGAAACGCTCGCCAATCTTTGCAAACAGCCAGTCCGCCGACGAAAAAGTTCGAAATATCTGATTACCAGCTTTCATTGAAAGAATCACCCGAGAAATGGTGTCAAGCCAGACAGCAGCAAAAGAGAGTCTTTACCCTAGAAGAAATGTGCGATATCAAAACTTGCATCATCACTGTCGTACAATGCGAATATCAAGCTGTGTTGTACACATTGGACACAATCGAAGGCCAACTATTCCTCCCGGATAGAACAGATCTTATCACGATAGGTACTATAGGTGGTGAGATGGTCCTTGTGAACAAGCTTGGTATTCAAGGCCAGATTGCGACTGCTCACCTGGTAGGTTATCTTGGGTATATACTGCCCCAGTTGGAGCTTATTCTTCTTGTTGGTATCTGTGGCGCGGTCCCTGTTTTCAGGAATCCAGACAATAATATTTATCTCGGTGATATTATTTTTGCTACTCAAATTATCGAAGCCGACGCTGGGGCTAGGGGAAAATCCAGAAACCGATCTGTTGGTATCCCAAAATACAACATGAAGCGTCGCGTAGGGGAAGTCCTCCATCATATGCAACTGCTTGTTGGTCAAAAAGATATATCAGACGAGTTGAGCTCGGTATTTTCGCGGGCAGACTATGACAAGATGCCCATGATTCCACCACCATTGGATGATATATGCTATCGAGCCGATTCGCACCATATGTGTGATCGAAAGGGCTGCCTCCCGTGTGAGAATGAGGATACTTGTGACAACGCAAAGTTGAAGCGCTGTGATGATAATCCAACATGCATCGCAGACCGACGTCGTTCTCATGACGAGGCTCTAAGAAACATCAAGATGCACTTCGGCCCTATGGGTTGTGTGAAAGGTACTATTCAGAGTGCTGCGTATAGAGATGATATGGCCATATCTACCGGTGCCATAGCCTTCGAGATGGAATCAGCGGGTATCATGAACTATGCAACTGATGTTGGCTTAGATGTTATTGTGGTTAAGAGCGCCTGTGATTACGCCGATAGTCACAAGCACAAGCCCTGGCAAAGATACGCCGCAGCTACAGCGGCAGCAGCAGCTAAGGTTGCTTTGTTGAAATACTGGCATATAAGACGAGGTCAAGGTTCATAGGAGATTTTGCAACTACATAGCTATATCGTTACATATTATAGAAGACTAAACATTATGTTCAACTTGTCGTGTATACTAATAGTCTTGATCTGTGTGCCACAGAACTTAAAAAAACAAATATTTTTCTAGAGTTCATTATGTCTAATGTAAGGCGGAACCGAAGACGATGAGTCCCCTTGAAATCAGCCTTAAAATTGGAACATGAATTGCCCCTATTGGTGTATATCTTGAAGAAACTCTTAAGCGTTGAACTTGTAAGAAAAGTGGTGATCTTTTGTGTAAGTAGTCACGCCATATTGCCAATAATCAAAGAATCTAGACTATCAGTGGCCCAGCTTTGTTTACAAATATACTTCTCGGCGAATCATGGCTATTGTCGTCAACTTCGCCTCGACCGTGCCTTGTTGAAACCACAACGTAAAGGGCCAATATCTGTAAACCCGCTAACAATGCAGCTGAATTTCTCGTTTAAGGGCTCAGCCTGATGGAAAGCCTAATGGATAGCCCAATACTGCCTTTGACCAAGCCTGATTTAAGGCAATGAGAAAGGCAAAGAGAATATATGCATTTTCAGGAGATTTTGTTACTTTGATAGTCACTAGAATTCTATAAATCACCACGAGATTCGAAGAAATTGAAATACCATCATCCGTAGCCGTTCAAGATACAATTACTTTGTCTATTCGACACAACCCTATCAAGCCTTTACCGATTTACTGATCAGCACTATTGAGCATTATGTCCGAGCAATTTTATTCTTCCGTAGTCGTTGTTTTGTGCTCCGACCAGCAGTTGCTTCAAACTTGCGCTTCCACTTTTGACTACGGCTCCCCAAACTCCCAGAAGATCTCCAGCAATGGATCTTTCCGGTTCACAGAAGGCTTCATTGCGTCAGCACAAGTGATCCTCATAAGCCTAGACGGCGACTGTAGCGATTCGAACATCGGCCATCTCTACAACAAAGTCCTGCAGGAATACCCAGGTATCTCTCTGTTCATGAGCTGTGGCTATATCCGGCAGCCTCTACATAGTGGCCAAGCAGGAAAAGACATTCATTACGAAGGCGAGACCATCATCGGCGAGCGGTCGATAAACCTGCGATATCACAGCTCGTCTCCTCAAAACAAATCCTACGCCTTCGGTTCCCTGAAGCAGTATTGCGGCCCGTTGACACTGACTAGCAGCCGGGACAGGTTTAGCCGCATGAATCTGGCCTCCTCAAGCAACCAATCATGGTGCGGTACGTTGATTATGAATCAAATACCGGGGCCGAGGGCCGGTCCCGGTCCCGAAGCCGGGCAACAGAAAGCCGAGCTCGCGTCGGCAACTCTCGATGCGGTCTCGAAGACGGCCGACTTTCCCAAGTACAACTTCTTCTTCTGTAAGGATACATGGCTTGTGTTCGCCAATACGCAGCTTAGCAACTGTCTTCGAGCCGATCCTTGTAGAGACATCCGGAGAGACGACCCGGCACACAGCATGATCACGATAACTGGTCTATGCTTCAACCATACAGACAAGAGACCACGCCACAGACTGTATACGATCAAAGGCGTAGCTACAACGCTGAAGCTCCTCCTAATCGCCCATTCGGATGCTGCCCCGAAGGATCGCAATGGCTCGGCTGCTCTTCCGCTAGCCTTTACATACCACAATCCAAGCTACATGATTCCGGGCCATCATTCCCGGCCACGCAGTGCTCAATCCAGCCAAAGCAGGTCGAACAACCGAAGCATATCAGCCAGGCGTAGCCACCCAGACTTCAATAAGTGGAATGACTTCAACATCGATACGAGGAAATTCATGACGGACGCCAACACAAGAGACGGCAAGATCAACCTGGACATGACGGAAATTCACTACCATTCTCGACGCATAGAGTCGTATATCCGCCCAAGTGACAAGTCTGATCAAGCTCAAGATATCCCCCAATTAGCTTCGCCGGTTAGTGAGACGTTTCTGCGGGTAGAATCTAGCAAGCCAGGTCAAAGCCATGTACCAGCATCGCCTGACCCAATGCCAGCAAAGCCAGTCACACAAACAAAGGCAGCTGTACCAGTAACATCAGAGGTACCAGTACTATCACCGGAACCCGTAGCATCGACAGTACCAGTGACATCAGCAATATCAACACATACACGACTACCAACGCCGCCAACGCCAACAACTGCAGTGCCAGCAACACATGCAATGCCAACGCAGCCTGGAACACCAATCTCACCAGTGATGAGCGGAAAGAAGCAGGAGGTTATGCCGCCATCATACGATGAGGAAAGTCCAGACCTTTTCTCAGACAGCGAATACAGTAACAGCTCGGGGTACAGTCGGGTTCCATACCAACACTACAGATCTCACTCCCAATGCTCACGCCAGCGCAAGGCGTTCGATGTCCACACCCATCGCAGAGAGGATAGCCGGGCCTCAGAGTTTCGTCTTACAGTCTACACTGACGACGATCCTCATCGCCATTCCTCTCCTCCTTCTCCCGTAAGTGAACCTACAATCACAGAGTATGGTCTCTTTTCTTATCTCCAGAAGCTAACAACTAACCCTTGCATTGGTACGACAGATCATCACAAACTCCACTCGCCCAAGAACACCCGTCTCTGCACGCCGTGATGCTATCCCACACATCGTCATATCGCCCGAGCCGTCTGAATCACAAGAAGAAAGACAGCATAGACCATCCCGGACTTCTCCACACTACCGCCGCGACACATACTATAGGTCTAGTTCTACCTCTGGCTCTACACGCGGGCAAGATGCTCGACCTAGACGATCCCGGCCAAGGTCTGTTTCCTCAGATAGTAGCTATGTCATAGAGAATATCTCACCTGCGGTACCCACACCATCTTTGACACCCGAAGGGAGTGACAACGAAGAGACAGCCTCGTATTCTCAAACTAGACCAAAGCCTGCTAGTACTTCTGCTTATGATACTACTTCTACTGCTGCAGCTACCAGCGCCACGTCACGTACCATTCACAATTCACTATCTAAGTCTCCCACACTAGCTGCAGCTACCCCTAAACCATCTACAGCTTCTCCTCATCCAGACACAGTTTCTTCTAAGCCAACTACAGTCTCTCCCAAGCCAGCTATAGCCACCCCTCCTCTATCTCCTTCTACCAACAACGCCCCCTCACTTTTCAACGTAGTGGGGGACGTCTTTTCGAACATCCGTGATAGGATCTCTAGCACCGCTGTTGAGCCCGACCAAACCCCCTCCGAGCTAGGATCCATCCTTGAAGACATCTTAGATCAACAAAAGACTGAGCTGACTCGCAGCCAACTCACAAGTCTGAGCCAGGCAAGAGTATGTTTCATTTGCTCGACAGACTACGGCTTTCACGCCATGCTATATGCGGTGAATGATGCACAGTCACCAAGTGAGATTCTATACCCCAAAAACCATCAGGGCGTCTACTCAGTCGGACAGATATGCGGTGTACCGGCCGTAACCGCGTACTTTGGTGAAGACAATAGCAATGGCAGTGGTCTAGGCAGCTCGTTATCCAAGCTGTGTGGAAATATCAACACGCGAGTTTTCGTGGGCGTCTGCAGTGTACTACCAGAGTATTCCAAATACGGCTCGCGAAATGAGAGCTATCTGGGCGATACGATAATAGCTGAAACCATTATAGATAGTGACAAAAGGATACTATATCCAGTGGCCCACATCAACGAACTGCAGGTGTTGTATGATGACTACACACTACCGCTGTATTCACAGATCATAGAGGCAGCAGGGCGTAACAATGTCACTATCACACGGCCATCTGTCGACAGATTTATGAACCCAAACTGCAAGCACCGCTGCAGCACGGTACCCGACTGTGTTGCGTGTAAAAACAGAATGCCCTGCGCGGTAGCAAGCTCCAAGACCTGTGCGGAGCTGCGCTGTACTCCAGCTCGTGAATTCAACGTTGACGCCACAGGGCTACCGTGTTTCGCAGTTAGAGTCGGCTCGATCTGGTGCTTCAGTGGCCGTTTGCGCAATAGCGCATCATTCCCAGACAACGCCAATACTATGGCTTTCGACAGTGACTTGCTCAAGATTCTAAGGGAAGAATATGCGAGGGACAGTGGTCACGTGAGAAATATAGTGGTGAAGACGGCTAGTGACTACGGTGATGGACACGGCTCTCGAGAATGGAAAGCGTATGCTTCAGTCATGGCAGCAGCAACGGCAGCAGCAACAGTTGCCGTGAATGTCGGCAACGTTGACGATTACAGTAGCTCTGGTTCTAGTTATGGTTCTAGCGTAGGACAGCAGGAGTCAACGTTTGGTATGGGCATGGGGCCTAGAAATAGGCTCCAGGAATGGGATATGCTGTCGAATTAGGGAGGATTTAGGAGTTGTTTCTTTTGTTTTCCCTGGATTTCTATCCATTGTCTTCCTAATTGAATTCAAGCTAGCTAGTTAGAGATAGCCTGTAAAATCAAAGTTAGTTGTACAAGCCCTATTTTGCTGTCAATATAATGTCGTTGTAGCCTGTCAAGGTTGTGTAAGGCATAAAACCAGCCTGTCTAATATTCCGTTAGTCTGTTCTATCCCGCTCCATTCATCCCATCCCATACATTGTATTCAGTTTGCCCTATAACACCTTGAAATGCTTGACATGCTTGCTTGTTTGCTTACTTACAAGTAGTTCGTGTTCGTTCCATGGACAACCCCAGTAAACCCTAATTATTCGTCTTAGTCTGTGCTTATATGGGGTGACCCTGGCCTCGAAGGCCTGTTGATCGTCTTTTTTTTGTTTTATTTTTGGTTGTATTACACCTACCTGAATCAGTCAAATCTATTTACTAGTCTCTCTTTCTATCGTCAATATCACAATATCACAATATCACAATATCACAAACGGTCCAGTCACTAGTCACAATCAAAATTTCATAGCATAGCCCCCCTTTGATTTTCCTATATTTTCTTTTTATTTCTTTTTTTGTTTGTTCACACCCAACCTTCGCTTACATTGCAGATTTGTTATTCTTTTGATTTGCTCGGCTTTTTACTTGTATCCGACGTTAGACCGAGCTGAGCAAAAAAGTCCGCCTCGTTTTCTCAGGCAAAAAGCAGCCATCCAAATTACTATTCTGCGTGTTTTGATGATTTGGTGGTGATTGTGTTAGTGCAACCAGAGACAACGCATACTTCTTTTTTATTTCGTGATATCTCATTGGTGGCTTGATATGGCAGACTGTTGTTATCTGTATAATGCTTAGTTGTATTAGGATCACTTGTACACCATGATTTCGAGGTCTACAGCAAAATACAACCTGTAATACTGCTATTTCTACCTAATTTTTGACTTGTTACCTTTTTCACCACAGGGATGCAATCAGCTGAGCATCCACTTTGTTTTGTTTATCATTGTTGTCTTTTTGTTCGTTTGCTAAGCTTTAGTTGTTGGTCTAGTCCGTTTTAAAACTCGCGTATGTTTTTGTTAGTGTTTCTGCAGTACCAAAAGAAATCAACTTGTAGCCGGCCTATCACAGGATTTCTTCCGCATTCGTCAGTCTGGATCATCGTCAGCATTTAGACATTGTTTCTTGCTTACGTTATCATTCCCTGCCATGAACAGCACATCAGCCGTTCATAACGGCATTTTCACATTAGTATAGATACGCCCGCTTATCCCAGGGCGTAAGAGAGGAGATCCAACGGCCTGTAATCTGTAATCTGTTACTTGGTTAATAGTTAATATCCCGAATTTATCTAGGCATCCAGGCGGCTTGGGTTGCCTGAAAGAGCTGCAAGGCAAGTTGCTGTGATTGGCTGCAGAAAAGAAGCGAAAGAGAAAAATGAGGCGCCATGAAAATGACTGGAACTGATTGATATCGTCTACATGCATGTTTTCATGGCGCTTCTTTTGTTGTCTATCCGTTTGTTGTCACTTTCGGAAACTAAAATTGTCACCCAAGTCACATCAAAGTGACATATCACACACAGAAGTCTCGCCGACCTAAGTCTAGATACAGATAGACCGACAGCTGGATTATCAGGCATCAACAAATGTGAAGCATGCTACTAGTAGTATACAGATAGAGACATGATCCCAATGTGCAACTCTTGTCTTGGTATATACATAGCTAGGCAGCAGCATCAAAAAAAAGAAAACAACAACATATGGCCCGCAGATCAAATTTGGGGCGCTTATCAGTACGCAGCCACCACGAACAACAAGCGTACTTTGGATCCTTACAACTATCTAGCTGTTTTCCTTATCTAATACAGACAATGTTTGCATTTTTTTTCTTCTGTCTCGGGCCTACTGCATGGCTGGCTAGACTGAAGGAAAGCTCCGCACAGAGGAAGAGAGAGGGGAAGTGAGCCAGCTAAGCAACCCTTTCAGTAGACGCAGCGGGGCAAACACGGCTTACTCTTCTCTGCTATGCATGTCTGTGATTTGCCTCATTTATTTGTGGTCTTTCTCACGCTCGATCTCCTCTCTTGTTGTCCTAGTGTGTCTCTTTAGTTTAGCCTGTAGATATTTGATATCTTTTCTATGCTGACACTCACTCTTACATATGCACATGTGTATTGTATCATATATATGTATACATTATTATCACACACACGCTCTTTTCACCTACATATCTGTATATCCGTGTATGTCTGCATATACTTGAAACTCTATCACAGACATGCATTGCAGCCTCAACACCAACTGATACGGGGAATGCGCTCAAGCGCATTCCTTTTGTGAGAGCAAAAGTTCTACCTATCTGTACATCTGTATATCTGTAGGTTTCCATAGCTCCGCTTGTAACTCCCAAAGCTATAGCTATCGGATCTATAGCTCGAGCTTTACACAGCCTACTTTATTGAACGCCCCCTCCATCCTTCCTCCCCCATTCAAATCTCTGCCCACTCTCATAATCATAGACACACCAGAAACACGGTTGGCCAATGAAATGTCATGTAACTAATCCATGTTAAGCTGGCTTGACTTACGACTATGCAAGTTGTCATCGTAGTCTTGGCTTGACTTTACTGCCTTTCCTCTGTCAACTGTTGTCTTGGTCTAGCTATCCTAGTTTGTTTCTTACCTGTCTTACGAGAGCATACAAATAGCGTATGGTATGGAATTGTGATGTGATAAACGCAGATCCTTCAAGTTATGTATCAAGTCCAGCTACATCTGCAGATACGTACAGATATGTACATAGCTAGGTTATCATTACGTTTTCGAATGAATGTGTCATCTATCTGCAAGCTCAATGTATTTGTCACTATGCATACTTTGTAGGCAACAGTCTCAGGCATCAAACCAAGTGCAACACATCAGTTTCTAGCACTGTAGATACAGATAAAGTACAGTTGTAGTTGAGCTGTAGGATATTCTTGGGTGTCTGATTCCAGGGACAAACTGCCTGGTTAATGTCTTCCTTTTACATTCCTAGTGTATGTACATACATATGTGTACAATTAGTATCTGCATATACATGTAGTAGCCGGCTGAAAATATGCCTTACTCATAACCACTATATCTGTATGCAGGCTAAGGCCCTGAAACATCTCCCGTAGGCTCCTGTACAAGCTCCTCTGGATTCCCATCCACATTCTGATAGAGGGATTTTGAAGCTTCTCCTAGCATATCCTTAAAGTCTCGGACTTGTAGTGATATTGAGACACGTGAGCTACGCAGTTTTAATTCTAGCAATTCGATTTCTGTCACTATCGTGTTATCTTGTAGTCCCGTCGCCGTAGCCTTAGCCGTGCCTTTGAAGATTTTGATCATGGCCATAGGGCTAGTAATAGCCTAAGGAAAGGGGGCTATCTCTCCGCAATCCCGTATCTTAACTTCCCTCTATATAAGCTTACAGCCCTTGTCTCCTAATTAACCCTGTCGAATGTCATCACTACCGTCAATCTTCTGTCGTGTTCCTGGTTCGTTCTCGTCGAATTAGACATTGATTTCGCTTTCTCGCCTGTGTGCTCGTCAAGCCTAAAAAAAAGTTAGTAAAAAAAAGCATAGCTGTGCCTTCCCCCAAGAGCAGTACAGTTCATTCTGTCAGTGTATCATTTGTACTAATTTGGATCTCTATCCCCCTTACCCTCTCCGCCTTTAGATATAAGCACTTGTCTCTCAAGTCACCCGGCGCCAGGGACCCGTGCTCCCTTGTCCAAGCCAGGCTCTTTTCTAAGCGAGCATCCACTTTCTCATCCTTTGTAAGCCATTATCCCCGTGCCAGAAACACTAGACGAGTTTCGAGTATCCATTATTACAGCACCAGAGGCGAAAGAAGCAGTCTTGACTAGCCTTGATCACAAATGGAAAACTTCAGAGTTCCACCACCTCTACGATAGTCAGGATGACAACGATTACGCCTTTGCCATAGCTGGTGGCCATCGGGTCATCATCTTGCATCTAGGTTCAGTTGTCCCCTCTAACGTCGAGGTGAGCACGGTCAAGACACGCATCAGCTTTCCCAATCTAGAGCTGAACATTGTAGTTGGAGCTAGCAGTGCTGTGCCGCGTCACCTAGTCAAGTCACAGGAAAGAACATATACTTGGGCGATGTGCCGATCAGCACAGAGTTCTTCCATTATGCCTGCAACCGGGGACACGATGTAGCCTCGCAGCACAGCTTCAAGCGTTTCAATCATACCGTGCTGGACTAGCAGACCAAGTCCCTGTTAGATTCACTGAGTGACCCCTGGCTTGGGAAGCAACGCAACTGTACGAGGTTGTCACTATGAGCCTGCACAATGTCTTGTACGGCATGAGTGCCAACGCAACCTGATCCAACGTCCCACTGCGCTGACCGACTTCCTCTACGTTCCTAACTGCAAGCATGAAACCACCACTACCGCCACTGTTGCTTCTTCTACTCCTGATTTTGCTTCTACGTTAGCTAAGAACCCTCGGCCCAAGCGCCCAGGTCAGTCAGCTCGTTGCAATGAATGCCAGACCAATCTAGCCCTCTACGGTCCTCGCATCCCAAATGATCGTCAGTGTCAAGGATCGAGAAGCTATGGCGAACGAGTCTGATGGTGGTGTCATTGGTGTCAATGCCGAGGCTCTGGCTATTGTGGGGTCAGGTTGTAGCACCATTGTCATCCAGGGTGTCTCTAACTACAGCGATGCTCACTCCATGCCAAAACTATAGAAAGTTTACTCATCTCTTATCAGTGCTGCTTGTATCAAAATTGTTCTGAGCAGTTAGTCTAACAACGTTGTAGAGCAGTTTTTTTTCGTTTATTTCGTGGGAAATAACATACAGTTCGTTAACAAAATGAGCGAGTACATGTTACTGTTCTTGATGATTGTGATGGAAGGCGTCGATATATTCTTGGTGATCAAGTTTATGGATCTTATCTTTTTGCCGATGAGGTTGAGCCAACAGTCTCAGTCTGTGTGTATAGTATAAAGGCTCGGACTTCTTAGTGACCGTGGCACAATTTAGATGGTTGTAGCAGCAAGATGATGTAATTAGGTTGGTGGAAATATCTTGGGTACAGCAATATAGCACCTTGTGCCTATAACACAGTTGGTTATCAAGCTGAAAATGCATGATTTGGATTACTTAATATAGGGTTTGCGTTAGGGTTACTAAGACCGCAACGCCAACAAGGATTTTGGCACTAAAGGAAACGCGACGACTTCATGATCAAGGCAGCAAAAACGCAAAACACCAAGACAAGACAAAATCATCAATCGAAGTCGCAAATCATCGAAATTTGCGTGAATGTCAAACGGTGACAATTCTGCCCCAAATCCCCTACAAAATCGGCGACTTTTTTCTGTTGGGGGCACGAAAAGTGAGGCTTCATGTGCTTCCGTTTGTATAGCAGTCAATAAATTGATATCTTGTTTGATCTCGACTGCTTCTTTGGAATCAAGCCGATCAGTCAATACGTCGAGAAAACGAAATCAGAATAAGAAAATACGGCTTTTTAGGGGGGCGGGGAGTCACAAGACAGCAGAGACTTGTGGTATTTTCTTAGTCTTTTGTGTGCTTTAGCCTCCAATTTGCCCGTCACTATCACAGTTTCGAACGCCGCACCATCCTATCTTCTCTCTTTTATTATTTTATTATTTTCACTCTGCCGTTGGATTTGTGCGTTTGCAGTTCCTTTTACGCCGTCAGATATTGTCGTTTTCCTTTCTCAGCCCCCTTTTCCTGCACATCAAGGACATACTACAGATATACATCTTGTGTAATCAGTCAGGAAAGACTGTAAGACTGACTGTCTCTGGCTATCGGTCTTGGACTACTATCTTGAAGCCATTTCTTCCGTATTACCCTACTCACCCCACCATATCTTTTTCTGTTATATTTGAGGGCTGTCCCGTCCACAGTTTCTCTTCCCTTGATACTCTCTCTCTCTACCTTGGGTCATGGTAGCTCCACCGATCACTTGTTCTCGTGCCTTATACCAGGGCTCTTATCCCAGTTATCACGTCTTTTCAGCTACGCTAAACTAAGCAAACTCACTTGACCTTTCTATCTTCTATCTATCTAACATCTTTATCACCATGGCTCCCTCTAAGCGCAAGCGCACCGCTGTGTCTTCAAGCAGTTCCCGCAAGGCGGCCCTTCAAGCGGCGTCTCAAGCTTCTACGGCCTCGCCCGGCCCTGCTCCGAAAGCTTTTGGTGGAATGGAGACCCGCTCTCTTCGCCAGACAACGCTGAACTTCAAAGGTCCAGTTACTCGCCAAATCGGCGCTAGTGGCAGCGGCAGCACCCGCCAGACCCGCCGCAATAGCGTTGCTGCTCCGTCTACTATCAAGCATGCCACGCGCTATGCCAAGGCCAAGGCAGCAGCAGCAGCAGCAGCAGCAGCAGCGCGGCGGCAGAAGCAGAAGCAGAAGCAGAAGCAGAAGCAGAAGCAGAAGCAGAAGCAGAAGCAGAAGCTGCAGCTACGGCCGGACACCAGGAGGAAGGGTCGTCCTCTCCCGGGGCTTTGGCTACTGGTACGGACGAGGAGGAGGCACTGCCACCCCGCAAACGTGGCCGGCCGCGCAAGGCTCAAAAGGCTTCCGGCAACGCTGAGGCCTCATTCACGGCTCCTTCGGCCGCTGATGTTGCTGCAGCGTTCTATCCTCTGTCAGCTTCTGCTGCTGCCCCTGCTATCGACATGATTTCTATACCTGCTTCTCGGCCGGCCACTCGCAGTCGGCACCGCTTGGTCATCCCGTGCCCCAGTTCCACTTCGCCGGTTCTCCGTCGCTCTGCACGGATAGGAGCCCTTCCTTCCCGCTCTAATATTCATCTGGTATTTGACATTCCTCACCGTGAAGAATTGATCCCTCCATACCTATCCGTCGTCACCGAGGATCCGTTGCTGATAGCTGAGGAACAGCCGTCGACATTCATTGAGACGCAGGCTTATTATGCCGGACTCGAGCGGGCCAACAATGTCCCGACCTCGGGGTCGTCTCGGATCGTGATTCCCGGCCCTCCAGGCGGGCCACGAGGTGACTGCAACATCGGCCGCGTAGTTCTCGGAGAAATGTGTTTCCGCACCTGGTTTGCCTCGCCGTACAGCAAAGAGCTTCTCAACATCGACACGCACAACTCGCGCCGCAAAGTCAAGCTGCCCGTCACCAACAAGCTGTATGTGTGCCCCATGTGCTTCAAGTACTCGCACGACGTGCTTCAGTGGTGCAAGCACGTGCGCTTCTGCTGCGGCTCTCTCGATGGCTCGCAGACTGCTAGCGGCGCTATACCCGGCCGCAAGATCTACGTGCACCCTAAGCGTCAGCAGACCGATGGAGAATGGAGCATGTGGCAAGTCGATGGCGAGATCGACGGACTCTTCTGCCAGAACCTATCGTTGTTTGCCAAGTTGTTCCTCGAGACCAAGTCGGTCTTCTTCGACGTCAAGATGTTCAACTTTTTCTTGCTCGTGTATACCCCACCAGTCCCGGTTCCCGGTGCGTTTTCTAAGTCCATCGTGCCGCCGACTATGCCTCGTATCATCGGCTTCTTTTCCAAGGAGAAGATGTCGTGGGATAACAACAACTTGGCCTGCATCCTCGTCTTTCCGCCGTGGCAGCGTCGTGGTCTCGGTGCTCTCATGATGGGCGTATCCTACGAGATCGCCCGTCGCGAAGGCATCCTCGGCGGTCCCGAGAAGCCCATCTCAGACCTCGGCCTCAAGGGCTACAAGCGCTACTGGAGCAGTGAAGTTTCCCGCTGGTTGCTTTCACTTGCTCCGCCCGGCGAATGGGCTAACACCTCTCGTCCTAGCTCATCTTCCTCATCAGAGTCGTCTTCTATAGCAACGTCTACGCCTACCCATGTACTCGTGGATATTCACGACTGCAGTAGATCAACTTGGATCACTCCCGAAGACTGCCTCACCACCCTGCGCACCATGGGCGTCGCGAGCAACGAGAACCTCAGTCTTATTGATGAAGACATTACTGCTGCTGCTGCTGCTGCTGCCGCATCGTCATCGTCTTCGCCATCTTCTCCTGTTGCGACCCTAGAAGAGTCAGCTGTGAATGGGACCGCTATTAAGCGAGCAGGTAAGCGGAAGCGCCTCCACGAAGAAGAAGTTGCTGGCACTGCTCCTCAGGCTTCACCGGAAACTCTACCGGAAGCTCGGCGTCGGCGTGTGCACCTCAAGAAGGACGATATTAGGGCATGGGTCGAGGAATATCACGTCACTATGCGTCGAGCCTGCGATCCAAACGGCTTTGTTGAGGGTTATGCAATCAGGACTGAGCCAGGACCAGCCCTCGAACCTTGAGTTTATCATGATCGAGTTTATGGAATGAGGGAATGAAACAGGACACAAATGATTCTATCAGGATAGCTTACTAGCCACATGAACATGTAATCTCTATGTATTTAAGTAGTGATTGTACGGGACGGTATTGAATATACATACGTATCAGAAGGCCTTTTTTTAAAAGAAACTTAATTCATTAATCTTATGGAGCCATCTTTATGGAGCCTTGTGAAACATTGTGAAGGGTTCTGGCGTAGCATAATCCCCTAGTCTGAGCACAAGATTGTTATTTCACGACACTAATACACAGCTCCCCTCATAAAATTGATATCTGTACTACCAATCATAGTCGAATATTTTTCAATCCCATCCATAAAGATGCTGTCACACCATACTCTGTCTTATTAGTTAAGAACCTTAAGCATAGCTAACTAAAAGTGAATGGAGAAGGAAAAAAGAAATCGAAAGTCAACCATGAAACTCAAGCAAAATCCAAATTTCCACTTTGCCTAGAGAAAACTCTCCAA
>RHLR01000183.1:0-32169 GCA_009806335.1 Davidsoniella australis
CTGTACATCGATCCGATGCTCAGACGTACGTAGCTGTACATCGATCGATGCTCAGACGTACGTAGCTGTACATCGATCGATGCTCAGACGTACGTAGCTGTACATCGATCGATGCTCAGACGTAGTAGCTGTACATCGATCACTCGGCTCGTCTTTTGCATCAGCATCATCGCATGGCCACAACAGTCTTCTGAAACCAACATGTACATCCCGGCTGCGTTCCAAGCTCCTCCCATCCCACCTATCCCCAGCGATGAAGCCGGCAGTGAAGGCTCTGGCGCGACTGATGGCAAGCCCGAGTCTAGCTTGCGTAGCCGTCTCGGCACCATGCTTGGCAGACGTAGACAGAGTATCCACGGTAGTCTCGTTGGCTTCAGTCAACTATCAGCCCAGAAGCATGGCCGTGCGCTAGGAAGCAGTCATGGCAACCAAAAGATCTCCCCTCGTGCCTCAGTCAATGATCTAGCTGCTGCCTCTGGTCATGGAAAACTTCCATCACTCTCTGAAGCGGTTCCAGCCATGCCATCCCATGATTTGTCTCGTGAACAGTCTCACACACAGGATACCGGTGACGGTGATCGGACACCCACTCGGGCAGATCCCCATTCGCCTAGCTCATACGCTAACGGAGTACATGCACCATCCGGACAGCCACCTTCTTATGCTGAAGGAACCAACAATCAGGCTCCTGCAGTCGATGCCGAAGGCTACACCATTCGCCCTGATGCTGTAGATCCGATCACCTTGGCGCAACGGGAAGCCGCAGCTGAGAACGAAACCGAGCAAATATTCAAGCTCAACATTCAGAATAAGCCCATCGGCGAAGAAGATCCCGAAGAAAAGGAAGCTGCTTTGTCTAACGTCGTCAGCACGCTATCGATGCATATGCCTTCCAAGAGAACTGCGACTGTACGTGGAAGAAGAGATGTGCGCAATACTATATATGTGCCTGCTGCTTCCCAGCAGCATGATAGTATGGGCCAAGCTCTTGGCTTGCCTGCTATTCCTCCTTCTCTCGCAATTCCCGACAAGTTACAAGCCCAGATAACACAGCCCCAAAAGCCCCAATCATTGGCTGCATTGACCACCGATATGAGCCTACCGACTACTGGATCAGATACTCAGTCAGTTCGTTCCGGTACTAGTCTTTACGGTGCCCATCAACTTCGCCACCCAGACCTTTCCGGTGACGGACTGTCTTCTTCTATCATCGAGATTGTGGCTGCTACATTCACTCCCTCTGGTCTGAAATCCCTTAAGATGAATGGTGAAATCGCATTCGGTTACCACTCCTCGGAGCCTATTGACAATGATAAGAGTAAGTATTTGTATACCTTGAGCTACCTACTATATGTCAGCCAAATTTATACTAACAGGATTGTCATCTAGGAGAAACCATTCTCATCAACAACTTCACCAACCTAGAAGCCATTGGCCCCAACAGAATCTTTGTTCACTCTCTGCCAGGCCATAACGACCAGTATCTGCTGAATTTGTCACATCTAAATCGCACTACTACTGCGTTCACTTATCGCATTCATTCGGATGATGCGTCTGGATTGTCGCTTTCGAAACACTTGCCTCTCTCGATCGAGCCTCACTGGACTACTCGTGGGGATGCCCTCAACCTGCGTATCCTACTTAACCTATACGAAGGCTTCTCGGGCGATGAGCTTGTGCTCAAGAATGTTGCCGTGTCTATCAACTACAAGGGTGCAGCCTCTGGTGTCAAGTCGAAACCTGCCGGTACTCACTTGAAGGAGCGCCATGTTGTATACTGGCGTATGACTGAGTTGCATCTGAAGAAGAGCGAGCCTCACAAGATCATCTGCCAGATCTCTGGTATCGATAGCCCTCCGACTCCCGGTCACATCGATGCTCGGTGGGAGTTCTCTCCACACAACGCCACAGAATCACTTGCTGGTATCTCTATCTCCCGTCAGGAGGAGACCAAGGGCAAGGGCGTCGACCTTGAGGATGACCCATTTGCCGATGAGCCTTCGCCTAGAACGACCGGCTTGCCTGCTGATGCCAAGTGGACCCCAGTGCCATTGGTGCTCAAGGTTGCCAGCGGAAAGTACGAGTCTGTTACAGATGACGATACTCCTATCACTACACAGTCTTCTGCTATCACCTCATCACCTTAAGTGAAATGAGTTGGGGATGATTTCTTATCTGGCATTTTTCAGTATCCGCGGGTGCGTGTACTATCTTTGCGATTCTATTCGTACTATTATGTTCTTGGTCTCCGTCACGGAGTGTTGCTCTCGTTTTAGTTTCTTCTGTTTTATCAATCATATCCGGAGGGGATATCTGGGAAGGAAAGGGGTGGTAGGGAAATTAGTGTATTGGAGTTGTATATGTCGGTGTTCTTATATTTGTTGGTTTTGCTCTTCTTTCCTTTCGTTATTGCATATTAAAGATGGAGGTTTCTACTATCACTATTGCCGTCATATATATACTCAGACCCGCAGATCGAGTCTAGCTACTACTGTTTTCTTTTGTCCTTTTCCCTTTGTTCTCATTATTACTTGTCTGTTGCTGTCGGGCTGCTATTGAGCGTTCCTTTGTCGGTTGTTTTATTTGTTCATTTTCCATTCTGATCTCCTGTTTCCCTGAAACATCTTCTATTCGTTTCCTGTTCGGTTCTTTTTCTGCCGTCATTAGCGATCATGCCATTTTCCACTTACTATCATTTTACTAACTTTCCATTTTTCTATGTACATTTCTTTTTTTCCATGCCACTCAATACCTTCGCTCTTACTGTTTTTTATTCCATTTGTTCTGTTGATACCTTTTTCACCACGTCCTTTTGTTACTAGTTTTTCACATGTAATATCTATACAATTCTTCTCATAATCCTTAACAAAACCTCTACGATCACATTCATATTATTGTTATTACAACACTAAATTAGGGTCAACGAACACGTGACAATAATTGTGTCTAAAGTGGATACAAGACCCCTGCGAGCTTCAAGCAAGGCTGCATAAATCCATCCATAATAAACTAATTGTAAACTAAGCCTAGCTTGTCGCGCACATGAAAACAGAGGCACTTTAATAGTAGCGTGGGATTTGGACTTTGTTTACTTACGTCTTGTTTCTTTACCATTCATTTTTCATTTTTCTTCAACAATCTTTACTCCGCTGATGAATCCAGCGATACAACAACCACCAGACATTATTCCCGACCAACCACATACCGACTATCGTAACCCTAGTTGGCATACCAATCAAGATTGGCAATGAGACGAAACCCTCCCCAGGAGCCCGGCTCTGCGCGTCCAGCTTCGCGTGTCGCAGCACCCACAGCTTCCAGCCGATTCCGATCTACCATTGGTCCTGGATCTATTCCCAGGCCACGAAGCACCTCAACCGCAAGGGTAAGTGCTCCATAGTCTTCCCTCCCCTCAAGCTCTTAGACCGCCGTTGGATTTCGACAGTAGAACGACCTCGAGGAACCTTGGGATTAGACAAGACTTTCGTAGACCAACAAGAGATCTCTAACATAGAATGGCTTGTTTTAAGACGAACTTCCGTGCCACAGCCACTCCCAGTTACAACTTACTCACCGGAGAATCGCTCCCCCAACGACCTGGATCACGAGCGGGATCAGTTGCAAGCACATCATGTGAAAGCTCCAAGGAGAATGTTGCGCCACCAGACGCCGAGGGCTACGAGCTCCAGCGCCGGCAAATCGAAGAGCTCAAGGCCGAGCTAGCGACCATGCGCCATCGCCTTAGCGTTATGGAAGACGACCATGCCCGCGACGTCTTGCGCCACACGACCGAACTCGAAGACCAAAAGCGTCGTGGCCAAGAAGACTTTGAGAAGAAGCAAGCTGCCGAAAGCGAGACCGTCCAAGCAACACGTGAAACCGAAAAACTACAGAACGAGATCCAGGAGCTTCGGGATACCGTCGCCCAAGAAAAGTCCGATTTTGAACGACGATTACGCTCCGCCGAAGACCGTAGTAGAGATTTGGAAGAATCTGTTGAAGAATTCACCAGCGCCAAAGCCGATGCGCAAAGACGGAACGACAAGATCATATCTGACCTGCAACTGCAACTGGCGTCAAATACTCGAATAGTACAAGATCTAGAACAGGAAACTCAGGCACGAGAGGATGTGCTACAAAAGACTCAAGCACTTGTCACAGAACGAGATGAAAATATTGGATTTCTGGAGGCCGAGGTTCTAAGACTCAAGGCCCAGACCGGTGATGTCGAGACAATGGCCATTATCAAGCGCGAACTTTCCGACCAGGTCTCGCATATTCGCACTCTCGAAGCCTCCAACCGCGATTATATAACCGAGTTGAAACACCTCCGCCAGGTCCACAAGGCTGTCAAAATCGTCGAAGAAGAGAAGCGTTCACTTCAACGACGAGTTGACGCCGCTGAGCATATTGAGAAGGAACTTGGCGAAGCCCAGATTCAAATACAGCACCTCGAAGAAGAGCGCTCTTCATGGACATCATATCTTCGTGCTGCTGCCGAGAAACCCGAAGCAGAACTTGAGTTTACCTCACCAGAAGATATTGCCCGCGCCCTTGTCCAAGAAAGACTCAACACAGCGTCTTTAGTTGAGAGAATAGGTGGTGTACAGACAGAAGTGTCTGTTCTTGAGGCAACAGTCAAGACCTTGAATGATGAGAAGGCTGCCTTCAAAACTGAGCTAGAGAAGGCCCGAACGGCAGCTGCAGCTACTGGCGACAACAAGGCTGTACTACGCTTGGATAGACAACGTGCCTTAGCCGTCAAGGAAGTCGAGTATCTACGCGCCCAGGTCAAGTCCTATGATGCCGAGGATGTGACGTTCCACGGCGATAACCATGATGAAGCGCATACCAAGCGCATACAGGATCTTGAAGGCCGTATACAGTGCCTTGAGCAGCTCGTTGACCAATACAAGAGCGAGGTGCAGACGCTTCACAAGGACATCACGTCATTGGAAGACAGCATTAGCGCTGGAGGTGACAAGGCAGCCGTGGGTCTTAAGCGCTCCCGTGCTGCACTTGAAGAAGCCGATAGCGCTTCTCAGGAGCAGATCGGCGAGATGACACGCAAACTGCGAACGGCGCAAGACGAGCTCTCCACTGTACAGAACAAGCTTGCGGTGCGAGAAAAGGACGTGATCGCGCTCATGAAGCAGCTTGAGTCAGCTAAGAAGACCAGTAAAGTGCGCATTCTTGCGTTGCGCAACAATCCAACGTCCGAGGTTGAAAAGGTCAAGATGGAGACACTTCACGCCCTCAGGAAAGAGAATACCGAGTTATTAGCTCTGGTTCAGGGAGCGGCGCGGTCAGGCAATGCGCCCGAATTCGAGATCATACCAGCATCTCAACTCGCTGCGGCTCAACGTGACGTCCAAGCAGCCAAGAACGAGACAGCATCAGCGCACAAGTCGGTCAAGCGCCTCAAGGAGGTATGGGCCGCCAAATCGCTCGAGTTCAAAGAAGCCATTTTCAGCACGCTAGGTTGGACGGTAGTCTTCATGCCCAACGGCAAGATGCGGGTAGAATCAACGTTTTACCCATCCGGCACCGATGAGCACGAGAACTCCATCATTTTCGATGGCGAGCGTGGTACGATGAAGGTCGGCGGTGGCCCACGTAGCGAATTTGCCCAGCGTATCAGCAGCCTCATCCAGTTCTGGGTCCGAGACAAAGGATGTATTCCCGGTTTCTTAGCGGCGTTGACATTGGAGTTTTATGAGGAACATGCTTCGCGAGAAGGAGATTCATGATAATATACGCATGAATGAAGTGGAGTGGAAGGCAAGAAGGCTAAGGAAATATAGATTAAGACTGGAGAGGCATGGAGATTTTGCCCAAGGATGGAAGGAAAAAGAAGGAGCCTACTATGATCACGATCTTTCTTATCTTCTCAATTTTCTTTTTTTTGTTTATCACGCTATAAAAGAAATCATCGGATCAAACAAACGACAACAATAACAACGACCAAGAAACTCCAAGATACATATACAAAGATACCCTTCATTTCTTCTATTATCATTGCTCTTAATAGCAATATACACACTTGTTAATTTCAATATACAACCTTTTGGGATAAATATACACGTTGTTACTCTTTCTAGGAACATTAAAAGCTCAACTATGCAATTTATTTGGGTATCTAAAGATCAAAGAACTGATAAATATGACTATAGAAAAAGTAGATGGAAAAACATATTCGCAAAAGATGATGTTTTTTTTTTTTTTTAAAAGTACATTATAGTTCGTTACAATATCACACACAGATTTTTCTTTTTTCATAGATGTGATAGATCAATATGCAGAGCTTTGTATCTACATGTTGCCCGACATACATACAAGTAGACTGATTCCTTTTTGTCTTGTTGTGACTTGAATGCAAACTTTTGAGAGATTACCACTTCGGCGGACCAAAGATGTCGCCGTCTGAAACCTCCTTGTATGGACAAGCATTCCAGTCACAGCCCTTCTTGTAGACTTCGGTACCCCACCATGAAAAGCCATCCATGATGCCGGGATAGACAAAAGCGAAGAAGACAGTAACTATGCCAAAAGCAAGGCCGGAGTCTAAGGCAGCGCTTAGAGTCATCGTATACTTAGCCCACCAAGCGCTAGCACGATTTCGGATGACAAAGTTGAAGATATAGCAGACTAACGCCCACACTGAGAAGTTGAGGCCTGTAGCCGGCGGAATCCAGCTCATGGTGCCAAAGATGACGGGGAAGTTGACGTGTTGGGCAATGCTATCTTTGCGTTTGCGGGCATAGAGCCAGACGAGTACAGGTAGAATGGCGCCGACTAGGAAGCACCATACTAGCGGGCGATATAAGGCACCAGGGCCGAAGAATTCGCCGGGACCGACGACACCCCAGAGGATGGAACCGTTGAAATGAACACGTGCGAATGGACATGTGAATCCATTGACGGCATCGGCAGTACAAATACCACGTACATTGCGGAACATCCAGTTCAACACGCTGATCTGAGTGCACGACGATATAATTGTGGCTACCATCTGTACTTGGAAGAGTAGGCGAGGAGGGATCTTCATGTAATGGCCCAGTTTCATATCAGCGGCGAACTTGATGCCCTGGGCGGATGATATGTAGCCGTAAGTCACGAAAACCATGTTGGCTACAGGGCGGCCGGGGAATACGATGCCGCAGACTAGCTGACAGATGAGGTATATGCTGCTGTGCTGGTTGGTGACAGCCATGACAATGCCGTTGGGGATGAAAAAGACGGCGCAGATACCAAGGGATAAGAGTAGCCCGTACCACGGAAGATGGACAGGGTAACTTGGGTATAGTTAGTAGCTGGTTAGAGGTTTATGTAGAAGTATGCTGCTTGAGACTTACTATTCAACGACAAAGATGCCGATCACTGCCATGCTGATAAAGGTGATGAGATACCATAGCATTGGCGCATCTTCGTAGCGGCGCATGAGACGCGTGTGGACATCTTCACGACCAAAGCTAGACCCTGTCGGCGAACTACTAAGCGAGTCGGCAGTGCTCGGTCTAGAGTTCAAGACGGGTGCTGATGCAGAGCCGGAGCCATCATTATCAGAAACAGGCTGGTATAGAGGCTGGTCACTCTTTTCAGCCCGGGCTTCTTGTAGCGAGGCCTTCCAAGTACGCCAGATATCCGGGCCATACCAACACGCGGTATGTGTGAGTAGTGCTGCTAGACCGGCAAACTGTACGCCGTAGCTGAGCACATAGGTGATAGGTAAGAACACACGACTGTAGCCCTCGTAGGCTGTACGGTCAAAGACAAAGTCTTTGGTGAGAATACGGCTGACATCGTAAACCTTGCCTTTATTGTCGAAGACAGATGCCGATAGGATGGGCATGTGGGCCGAGTATAGTACGTTAGTGTAGTACATGATTGGTGCCAGAATCCACATGACGACGGCAACACCCGCAACAACATTCACTGCAGCCCAGAAAGGCACAAGCAAAGGTGATCCGATATATGTGATCTGGGCCCAGTCGAACGTCATGGGAAACAGGCCTAGACCAGACACGACGCCGAATAGGTTCGCAACTACGACGCTTTTAGGCGCAAACCATGTAAGGACGTTGAAGTAGCTGAGGGCGGGAAACAGCATGCCGGGCAAGAAGTAAAACACACATCCACCTAGCCATACGATGCTAAAAAAACGCCAGCGGCTGATGCGCCAACCGTCCGCTGGCTTATTCTCTTCCTTGTGCAAAGTGGAAAACATAGCTGCGGACATCAAAGTACCGGGCCAGATCATACTGCTAGGGCGAACCAGGAATCGTCGTGTCAGACCAGCAAAGGCATAGCCCAAGATTTGGGTGGAGAGAGTCAGAAGTAGTTGGTAGGGAATGGTAACGTCTTGCTTGTAGAACTTGCTCTGTTCGACGATGACGTCGGTAGCAAAGGCAAAGCCAAATGCGACATTGCTACTGACGTAGACACAAGTGTGCTCTTTCTCGTTCCACCAGCCTTGGCTAAGCCATAGTCTACAGCGCTGGAAGCGTGAGGCATAGCGAAGAGAGACGTTGGAACGGCTGGATAGGACGCCGAATTCAAAGTGTTCGTGAGGATCGTCTGGCCGCTTGAGTATGAAATCCCATAAAAGACCGAGAGGATGTGCTAGTAAGAGGGCGATGACGGGTGTGATGGCTACACTCGGATATCGTAGCGAAAAGAAGAGATTAGTAGAAGAGCCGAGTATACTGAAGAGTATCGACAACGTCCACATGCGTGGAGTGTTTATAGATAGTGTGATATCGTCAGTTGATGAGACGGCAGCACGGACAGCGTCATATGGCGAGTCCTCGAGAGGATGGCCGGCATTTTCATTGTCCACATCGATGATAGTGTCCTCGCCAGATAGCGAGGCAGAGTCTTGATCTCTTTTCGAATCGAGCGGCTTCTTCTGTGGTGGAGATTCAGGCGGAGAGATTGTTCCATAAGATACAGCATCATCTTCCGCTAGAAAGGGCGTGCGGGACGCCATGGTTCGAGTAGATTGAGCCCCAGAGCTTGAAGCTTGATCTTGGCTGTTAGGGGATGCTGAAGCGATAGTGGTCTTGGATCGACGAACTTCCTTCAACTCTATAGGAGGGTTCAACGACGAAGACGGATCAAGAGAGAGTGTAGACACAAACGAATCTTGCGAGGATGAAGAATCAGAGCGTTTCAGTCGTTGCTGCGGTACAGAAAGGGCAGGGCCTTGTGGACTGGGATCTAATAGGCCTGAACTTTGCAGCGGTACAGCAGATGATGAAGCTACAAGACTAGAAGGGACAAGACGGTTGGCAGTGCTGGCTGTCCGAGAGGCAGCCCGAGATTCCGATCTGGCGGAAGAGAAAGAAGAGGGAGATTGGGCAGATTGGGGAGAAGAAGAGGGTGGACGAGTCCGCCGTGCCCCAGGTGATGAAGAACGAAACATGGCGGGCCAAATTTCCCGAGGGTCAAGCTGGCGGATCGGGGCGGGCTATTCACTTATAAGACGGGGTGGGCGTGTGATAAACGAAGTGAGGAGAGAAGAGGCCTAGCTGACTGGCTAGCTAGAGAGTTGGCCTTCTCTAACGCACACCACCTTTACCTTTGTAGCATGCTAGGGAGTGGAAAGCTGCTGCTAAGCGACTTTTTAGCGATGCAGCTGCTACTGCTATTTTACGCCGTATTTACTCCTCAGGGCGTGTGTCTAGCTTGGATCAGATGGTGGTGGATGCCTGGGAAGCAGTAGCAACAAGCAGTATTACACTGTCTACTGAGAGTAAGCAGAGGCCAGGTAGTTGGTATAGTATAGTATAGGCAGCAGAGCGCTGATGATGGAAGAATAGGGCGAGTAGGCAAAACGGGTTCCAAGCGAGAACAGAACAGAACAGAAAGTGCGTGCAGTCCAACCTAGGCAAAGAAAACTAGGGGTGGGGGTGCCTTTCTCTTGTTTCTCTTCTCTCTGATTCACGCTGTTTGAACCTGATGATCTTATTTTGTACAATTGGTACTATGATATTATGGCAGCAGGGGAAGGGGGTGTGGTCTTAGTATCGTTTATTATATTAGGAGAAAAATCAAAAGACGCAGACAGGGCTTGATTGTTTGGCCGTCATCCACTTCCTGAGCTTCCTATTTGAGCCTTTGCTGATCACCGAATGCTGATGCTGATGAGGGTGGCTTTTAAAAGGCGTAGCGTGATCGAGTGATCGAGTGACTGAGTGATAACTGTGTATCTGTATTTGTAGTTGTATATTGTACATTAGCACTGGGCCAGTGGCTATTACAACCATATAAGCGTCAGGGGTTGCTTTCAGGGTCTTCCTTAGTGATGGCAAGGAGTATAACGATGAGTCTGAATTTCGGTCGTTGGATTAACGGACTGTTGATGCTGAAGAATCGGCAGTGCATATATCAGCCAGCAACTGTGCTTATACGGCCTAATTGCGCGGTCATCACAGTGCCGGTTCAAGGCCCATGCACTGCATAGCTATCCATTTTTTACTATAGCTGTAATTGAGCTTCTCTAGCGTAGTTTCGCTCAAGCACCCACTAAACCCAAGTAACGACCGGCTTAACTCACAACGGTGACATCCACTATAGTTGTACCTCATCTACTAGATAGGCCTGTAATCCATGGCCGAGAACGCCGTTTCTTTCAAAACACCAAAACACCACCAACCCGATTTATCGTGTGAAACGCTCTACTTTGTCCCAAGCGGCCGACGCCGGTCTTTTTTGCCATCAACAAGTGTCGTTGTCGGATTCTGACATGTGCAGGCTTTTTTGCAGGACCTGTACTTTTTCCCTTTTGAGAGCGTGCAGCGTAATCCTGGGATGCGATGCGATGCGATGCGATGCAATGCAATGCAATGCAGAAGCAGTGTCTTGAGTTGTTCTTTTTGTTGTAGTTGATATACATATATACTTTGCGTCTTCCCTTCCTCTATTATTCACCATAGCGTGAATCCCAACAACCGAGTTTACATATAAAGCTAGCCAACCGGCTAGTGTCCGGTTGTTGAAGAGCCATAGGAGGAAAAGAAGAAAACGACTAAGCCAAGCAATATGGATTGCCGTCGCATGCATAATTTTGAGATCGCAGAATCGATACTGCTCTGGCCAGATGACGCCCATTGCGCCCATTTCCCGATTTGTTTTTCTCTCTTTTTTTTTCCCTGGACTTTGGGGGGGGGGCCCTGGGTTATATTATATGTCGGACTGGCCTGATTCCGATTGATCAGATTAGATAACCGAAAAATAAATCTTTTACGAGAGCCATGATGTTGAGAATTAAATTTTTTTTTTTTTTCATTGTTGTTGCCGACGCCGCCGCTTGACCCATTCTCCGATGTTGAGATATTTCTAGGTTTTTTTTAGGCATCTCTGTGCCGTACGTTGTGGCGCCAAAAGAATGATGCCTACGCTAACTGGGCGATATGCACATTATGAATCATAACGCATCTACATGCTGACAGCCTCTAGAGAGACACATGAAAGAACAAAACGGGAGAATGCTAAGATACCTTCTGTCTAGACCTATTATGGCGTCAACAGTCGTTTATCTACGCTGTATTTACGTCTGTAATTATAATATATGTAGCATACGTTGGTGGCCTCGCTATACTTGTTGTTCTTCCAGTACTGACTGGCTGGGTATGCGCTAAACCAAGACATAATAATGCCTGATATTAGAAATCGTGCCGTGCCATGTTGTTGCGGCTGCGCAAGTGCGTATTCCGTATGGACAAAACGTTGTACTAGTGTGCTGTCCATACCTTTTATCAAGACATTCATGTTCCCGGGCTAAGGCTTTGTTCCGGTTAGTTCATCATTAGTTCATTTATACTATACATGTGCAACTAAGTTAGTGTTGTATCTAACATTTGTGCTTGTTCCACTTAGCCCATGTTCTTGGCATCCTAGTCTAATCTCGGCCATCTCATACCTAATATCGTGCTGTGCTTGGGATGTTCCCTGAACTTGAGCTTCCCAAAACGACTCAGACAATGAATGCTGTCTTCTCTTGAAGAGCATCGACCACTGCTGGAAATAGAATTAGCGGCCTGCCGTTTATCATCATAAAGCCCTGGATATCTGTACAATGAATAGCGTTTTATCATCGGCGTCTCATTGAAGACCAGGCTACATATTAGAACTATTACGGTGGAAGAGGGGAGTGTGCTTGTTTTTTTTCTTCTTTTTTTTTTCTTCGTAAACTCCGTCCAGTCTATTCCCTTCCAGCCTCTCTTTCTTTCTCTGGGCTTGATCAAAATCCACAAAAACCACATTCAATGTCACTAAGAATAAAAAACTACGGCTCCGCGCCTGCGTTAGCGAGACCAACCTTTACAGATATTAACAGCCACTAATATCACGAGGGTAGGGCGTGGGTGTCTTCTTTTGCTCTCCCTGACACCTATCCTGTTTCTGGCCTCTTTTCTAGCCTCTGTCTTAGAGTCTAGATCTGGGAACTATGACTTTTGCACCTTTACTTGGATACTATAGTAGAGGGAGATTTTAAAAATTGTAGAGATGTAGAATAGAAGTAATGAGCTCTTGATCTACCTCTCTTTTCAATGTAATGAATCAGAAAAGTAGCAGTGTTCAGGCTTCGTTTGCCTCAGTTTTTACTTTTATTTTTTGGAAGAGGTGTGATAAAGTCATAGTTCCCACTAGTTAATGCGTGATTGTGAATCCGAGCACTCTCATTCGCCAGAGCACTAAACGAGCTGTATAATGACCTTTGCTCGTCGAGTCTTTCGTCATCATGTTTCAATACCTATTGATGTATTGGATACTGCCTAGTAAGTACAGCTATGGTCCTTGCTTCTTTCAAGAAGTCCATCAGTCGGTGTGAGTAAAGACCATTGAGACTAGAGAGTGCCATGTTTCCTCGCAGATATTGATAATGTCTTAACCAACCTTTGTGCACTGCACTATGAGATATGACTATATGAGGTCTTCTAGGAATGCAAACAGTGAGCCATGTATAGCTAAAACTATTTTCACAATCGAAACTTGGAATAGCCTAAATGTAGTAATGCACTCAGGCACGTATCCATCGACTGATATCCAGTGGCAACCGACCACTTCAAGAAACACTTCGTACTATGAGGGCTCTATAACGAAATCACTGGGCTGTCACACATCTTATACTTACTTACCCTCGATCATCGTTGGTAGCCCGCAAGAACCTCCTGTCAGTTCTTCTAAATAGAACAATTCAGGCCGCACTGGATCGTCTAGGTTTACCTTATTTTCCTGTGTCTCTAAACCATCCCTAAGTGCATAGTTGAAGCTTTCACACATTGAAAGACTCTTACTTCCGCATTTGGGGGAATTCTTGTGTTCAGTCAATGGAGAATGAATGTTTCACAAGGTGCTGAAGACCTCTGACTGTAGCCTCATTACATATGATCATACATACGAAAATTTCCCTTGGCTAATAGAAGTCCCTATCGTAGGGGGTATCGAGAGTTTTCGCTTGGTGGTTCTATGTGTCAAAAGGGATACTATTCTTGACCCTAGATGTTCTATCGCTTACCAAGTCTTCCATCGCTTCACAGTCTTGTTTACCCCTCAGTACATTCCGTGCAAAGTCTCCAGGGATATGCTCATTAGGGCCACTAATAGCAGATTTTAGATGTTAGAAGGGTGATGATCTCAGGTGACAGATCCCACAGCATTACCCTCTCCATTTATAGTGTTTACATAGTGCTTTCTTAGCGTAGGAATCAGCTTTATCTGAACAACTACTGATATACTATCTGTCGGGCATAATGATACAAGCTGCGCCTAGTGATCTGCGTCATGTGAACAAAGTTTTCAGTACTGCTATTATGATCGGTGTCGAAAAAAAAAAGGTTTACAATTACAGATATAATGTGCAATTGTAGATACATAGCTTAATGTGTACACCTAGTGATCCTTATTTGTAAAAGTCGAGCTCCATGTAGATTCTAATGATATGGTGTCTGGTATTGATGATGTACAAACATAGATATGCACATACAACTGTGCAGAAACTATTAGCGGGGGCTCAAGCTTGACTCACAGACTTTTATTCTCTAATTCGCCACTTTTAAGCCTAAAATAAATCTAAAATTATAGAGTCACTGCTACTAAGATACTTTGTGTCACTATGGAGCGTAGCTATGCATTCTAACAACGCGCCATTCTTGATATCGGCTCTATTGACCTCATACAAACCATGGCATCTTCTACGCTAGTCCTTGCTAAACAGCAACTACGAAATGTTATCCGCGGGTCTCTGAAGCACATCTCAGAGGCGTCCGTCTTGGCCCAAAGTCAGTCAGTCTATCGTGCTGGATCTTGTGTTCCGTGCAGCGTTTTTTTTCTAACCTTCTTAACGTATTCTAGGCCAAAGAGTGTTTGAGACTCTCAAGACATTCCCGCCGTACGTCAAGGCTTCAAGCATTAGTGTCTTCCTATCTATGCCATCTAGTGAAATTCAGACGCGAGACATCGTGAAGCATGCACTTGAGTCGGGCAAGGCAGTCTACATCCCATATCTCCACAAGACGCCACCGCATATTGTCTGTACACCCAAGCGGGTGATGGACATGGTCCGACTCCGTGATCTGGACGATTACGAGTCACTACAGCCTGATAAATGGGGTATCCCCAGCCTTGATCTAGCTACTGTTGACACCCGTCAACGTGTGCTTGGAGAAACTACAGAGACTGTCGATCTGGCAAGTCTCGACCTGGTTCTCGTTCCTGGCTTGGCTTTTGACTCTGATCCGTCCGGCGGTATAAAGCGGATGGGGCATGGCCGGGGCTTCTACGATTTATTCTTCGAGCGCTATGCTGCTCTGGCATCTCAGTCACCAATATCTCTTTACGGGTTAGGCCTGCAAGAGCAATATCTTCCAAACCTTACAGAGAGATATGAACTTCCAACTAGTTCACAGGATAAGCTGTTGGATGGTGTGGTACTAGGAGACGGCTCAATAATTCACTAAGGTTAAATCATTGATTGTATATCATTTAATTGCGCTGCTGATGAGTATAACAGTAAAGAAGAACATTAGATAACAGCAAATAAAAAGAGAGGCCGCATCATTAAAGTAATCCCAAAATCATAAAAGAGGTCCAGTCCAAGGAGGTCATTGTTGTCCGTCATCAGTCACCCTGAAGATGCCGATGTGAGTTGTGTAAAACGAGGAGAACATAAAGCATCCCGCCCTGTCTGGCGTAACCTTTTGGAATGTTAAGCCTTTTAGCCCCTTAGATGATTGTAGAGAGGTTGATATAGCCGCCGTTTTGTTTTGAAGCCAAGAAGCTATCGCGTCTGCCACAAAATCATTCTACGCCGTATCACTATACATCTTCTGACCCCTCCCAAGTTTTAATTTCTCGTCCGGTTCGTCTGATCGTGACATGGCGTAGCTATTTCGTCCGTGTATCCATAACCGAGTATGGCTATGATTTAGACAGATTGTATCAGAGAGACATTGTCACCCTTCAGCAGAATTTGGCCTATACATCCCACTGGTTGTTAGTAAAGAGGTTATAGTTTGTCCGGCGTAGAAAAAATTACCTAACGGCGTCCGTATCTCCTCGGGGTTGGTCTTAGTCACGATCTTAACCTCAACGGCCTCATCCAGCACCAGGTTCATGAACTCATCGAAACCCTACAAATTGAGTTAGTAGATTGTATACGAAGCCTGCACAGATGGTCAACATACTCGGATCTTTCCCTCAATGCGGATACCAAGCTGCTCGTACAGCCACACCTGGACCGTAGTATGTGACTGGAGAAGCTTGAAGATAAAGTTGATAGGAGGAAGCAGGACGCGACGACCACCGCCACCACCACGACCAGTCATTGTGGATAGAGTTGGAGGAGATTGTAGGGTATTTGTCGATAGAAAAGGACCTTCTTCGTACCGGTATTTCGAGGCGGTGCGTAATCGGCTTATGAAGACACAGGTGGGTTGGTTTGTCTAGATCAGAACGTTGACGTCGGTTTAGCGTAGCGATTTGGCCAGAAGCGGTCGAGGACAAGGCTGGATCTTGTTCTACAGATGTGTATTTTTTGGAACTTTGTACTTCAGCACCGCATATTAGTACTTCAGCACAAATAACGGGGGTTCTTCAAAAAGGTACTTAGCCCCATAAAATATTAAGTACTCCTCACTTAGACTTCAAAAGCTGCCAGCTGGCGAAGTGCCATATATTCTTCATTTCTTTTATCACTACATTATACATTAAAAAAATTACACTACACGGACATCTTCAATCGAGATATCAAGATGATTTTTATTTCAATTCTTTTTTTACATACAGAATAAATTATCCATTATATCCTCATCAATCATACTCTGTAGCTGAGTCTAACGCTAATATCTTCAACATGATGATAGGGTCATTGATCTAATTATGCAGGCAGCTAATGATGCTCTAGCTTTAGTAGCGGAAGACTACTGTGTATGTTCTGGATTTGTCTTTTGGGGGGTTTTAGTTACATTTTTACATATTTTCTATGGGTGCCAAATACATTCTAGAGGCTTTTTGTATACACCTGCATGTTTTATAGGCGATAAACAGGAGCTTTAGCATTGCAAATTATATATTTTAGCTTGAAATCACTCATCAGATATGTATGTATGCTTACTTCTTCATAGCTCTAAAAGATTAATGAAGAAAAAAAAAGATAATTTACCAGCTGGCAGCTCTTGAAGACTAAGTGAGGAGGACTTAGTCTTTTGTGGGCTAAGTACCTTTTTGAAGATCCCCTGTTATTTGTGCTGAAGTACCAATGTGCGGTGCTGAAGTACAAAGTCCCTTTTTTTTTTTTTTCTCACGCTTCAGCTTTGCCAGCCTTGTCGGCACCAATTTTCTTCGCTTTCTTTCCGATTAGAACTGGGTGCAGGCCAAATGTATCTAAGCAGAGGCTGCATTTTGACATGTTCTAGTTGAGCTCTTTCGGTGTGGCAATGCGGGGCAGAAATGCGGCGTCGAGGGGCCGACTTGTGGCGTACGCTTCATTGTTTTGGTATGGGCGGCCTTTGTTAGTGGTAGCTTCTAGCATCTTTCGCTGGATCTGGAACTTTAGTCCAGGAGTTGAGGAGCTAAAAAGGCTGCCGTTTGAAGGTTGGCTTGAAATCTAAGGAATTATCTGTAGCTATTGTTTATTGCCTTTTCTCCCTGCGCCTGACTCGCTCGAGGTTACTCCCAAATTTTTCGTTTTCGCCATATTCACGAACCCCTCCATCCCGCTCAGTGATTTCGTCGTCTGTTGTTTTGTCTTTCCTGCCTCCCCAAACTGCAATTTTCCACTGCAAAACTGCCTTTGTGCTCACGGGGCCATCACTTCTTTTTATTTCCTTGGGAATTGTGACTTTTTCTCTCATTCAAGTCTCCAATTTCCCTCTAGTAACTATCAGTCTTTCACATCGCCTTGTCAGCAGACCCAATATTGGACGTTAACTCGACTCAAACCCTACGAATACAATCCCCGCCCATAAGACGCCTTGAGTGGTTGATCTTGTAGGACTCTCTGTCCAGCTTCTGCCATACCAAGTTGCCTCTTCATCTGCTTTTTTTCTCTTCCTTCGGTCTTTGATTCCATTCGCTCCTCGTTTGTAACAACCCGATTCCAAGCAATACTCTGCTTTTCTCGTCTTTTCTTTTTCTCCAAAACTCCCTACATTGCCGTTTTAAAGGCGCCTAATACCAATCCAACCAGATATCATGGCATCACCAATGCCCAATGCCGTCTTCCAGATGGCCGATGTGCTTGCGGCTGTAGTGACTATGAGGGGAGGCGATGTCGACGCTAAGAAGAAGGCACAACAGTTCTTGCAAGATTTCCAGAAATCGGTAAGTTTCGCAGTTAAAGAGCCATCGATTGCTCTCGTTGTTCCATCAATATCACCACTGAATCTCCAACACTAACATATTGGTTTTCAATTGGGTCTAGAACGGCTCTTGGGATACTGTCTTCGCTATTCTCCAGTCCACTGCCGATGACGAAGCGAAGCTCTTTGCCGCTATCACACTGCGCGGAAAGGTGCGTTACCCCTCCATCCCGACTTCGATGCCGCCTCATCTGTTCCAATCGCTCACACGAACTTTGCGTTCCGTTTCTTAGATCACCTATGATCTTTCGACACAAATTCCCGAGGAACAAAAGACCAGTCTTCGCGACCAACTGCTGCTCCTCCTTACTCATTTTGCGTCTGGCCCCAAGGCTATCCGTGTTCAGCTCTGTGTTTCTCTTGCCATCCTCGCCATCCAGATGAAGGACTGGAAAGATGTTCTTCCCACTGTCGTCACCGCTCTCAGTGCCAGCCATGCTGCCATTCTCGATTTCCTTCGTGTTCTCCCCGAAGAGGTCACTGAAGGTCGCAAAATCACCCTCACTGTATGTAACAACCAACACCAGCATCAATGTCTCGACCCTATCAACCCAACCAAGTCCGCCTGTGCCGCCCATAGATCAACTTTCGATCATATGATGAATTCTCCGTTCTCTTGGGACAGCCCCTCCATTTCGAACTCTTTGTATACGCTTTCAACATATCTTCGACCGATTCGTACCTAGCCGAGTCATCCATCCACACACCCAGCCAACATCACCATCCACGATCTAATGCATTTGCCGTAAAATAGGAAGATGAGCTCACCCAGCGCACAACTGAGCTCCTGGGTAATAACTCAGAACAGGTTGTTCAACTTCTAACCAACTATGCGCAATCTTCACGTGAGTTTTTATCCTATGCGCATATACCTATGGTTGTACAGACCAAGACTAACATCATTTAGCCGAAGCTGCGTCTAACCCTCAGTTGTTGGAGTGCGTCACTGCCTGGCTCAAGGAGGTCCCAGTCAATCGTATCGCCGAGTCGCCACTGCTGGCTCTAATTTTTACTGCAATTCGTGAAGAGAAATCGACTATCGAAGCAGCCGACTGTCTGTGCGCCATCCTCCGCGAAACCTGCGAAGTCGACGACAACCGCGATGTCATTCAGATTCTTTTCCCGCAATTGCTCGAACTAAGACCCTTGATCGCAAAGTTTGTGGAGGAAGAGGACACTGAGTCTTACAAGGCCATCACCAAGATCTTCTCTACTGCCGCCGAATCTTGGGTCGTTGCTATTGCTCGCGAGCCTCAGCTTTTCGCCCCACTGGTCGAGGCCGTCATGGAGTGCGCTGCTCTGGACAAGGAACGTGACGTCATCGAGCATACTTTCCATTTCTGGTATGAACTTAAGCAGTACCTCGTTCTGGAAATCTATATGCAGGGACGCTTGCACCTTGCTCCAGTCTTCTCTAAACTTATCGATATCCTCCTAAAGCACTTGGAGTACCCCACATCTGAGACCGGAGATGAGACCGATCTCTTTGATGGTGATCGTGAGATGGAGGAGAAGTTCCGCGAATTCCGTCACCAGATGGGAGATACATTAAAGGACTGCTGTGAGGTTCTTGGTGTCACTGAGTGCCTGACCAAAGTTCTGGATGCGATCAACCTGTGGATGCAGAATTATGCCTCCCAGGCATCTGCTACTTCAGTCCCTCACTGGCAACAGCTTGAGGCGCCTCTATTCGCTATGCGCGCTATGGGTCGCATGGTTGATAGATACGAGAACATTGTCCTTCCTCAGCTCATTCCCCTTCTTGTCCAGATCCCTAGCCACGAAAAATTGCGCTTTGCTACTATCATGGTCCTTGGACGTTATACTGAGTGGACGGCTTCTCATCCAGAATTCCTGGAGGCTCAGTTCACATACATTGTTTCGTCCTTTGAGACCGACTCTAAGGAGATCATCCGTGCTGCTGCGATGGCTATCAAATTCTTCTGCACTGATTGCCGTGATCTTCTAAGTGGTCAAGTTGTCCAGCTTCAGAAATTCTACGATCAGATTCTTGACAAGCTGCCTGAAGTCAGCCAAGAAGAAATCACCGAAGGTGTTGCCAGCGTCGTTGCTGTTCAGCCCACCGCTGAGATCCACAAGCTGCTGACACTATACTGTGATCCTCTCTTCCAGCGTCTAGCTACCAAGGCCAACGCCGCTACCACCGAGGAGGGTAAGCTGATTCTGGCCGATCACCTAAATCTCATCACCTACTTTGTCCAGGTCGTTGTTCCTACCGTGGAAGAAGGTCAGGAAAACCCTGCCGTGAAGTACTGGCAAGAGAGATTTGAGATGCTTGCTACCATTCTTCGTAACTTCATCCAGTTCGTTCCTGTATGCGAGCGTATCTGCAAGTGCTGGCGTAACATGGTCATCTCTTACCGCACTGCCATGACCCCTCTACTTGGCGTTATGGCCAACGAACTTGCATCCGCTTTCACTAGCTCACGCGAAGGCTGCTTCCTCTGGGCCAGTGGTGCTATCCTACGTGAGTTCTCGGAAGACCGTGAGCACGTTAGTCCCGAAATCTCCAACAACATCTACGCCTTCTTCGAAGCTCAGGCCACAACTTTCCTACGTGTCATGAATGAGCTGCGCCCGAACGAACTTCCCGATGTTGTCGAGGATTTCTTCCGTCTTCTCGTTGATGCTCTCCTCTATTATCCCCAACGGTTGATTCCCTCGAACCTACTCACACCCATCTTCGAGGCTGCTGTCTATGCCCTAACTCTCGAATCCCGGGATCCTCTTTCTTCTACTCTGCACTTCCTGCTCGACCTGATTTCCTATGCTTCTAATAATCCTGCTACGGGTTCGTTATCGTCCGAGGTTGCTCTCGAGCTTCAGACTGTAGTCAAGGCTCTGATTCTCAAGGGCGGTGAACATCTCGTGAAGCAGGTCATGGCTGGTATGATGATTACATTCCCTCGGGATTGCTTCGCCAATGCCAGCTCTGTTCTCCTCAATCTCTTCCAGAACTTCCCTCAAGAGACTACAACTTGGGTTGAGAACACTATCGTCCTATTACCAGCCGGAACTGTCACTCCAGTAGAAGCTAATGCCCTACTAGTCAAGATCAAGGATCGTCTCCAGTCTGGCGATGTCACAGAAACCAGACAAGTAAGAACAATCCTACAAGACTTCACTAACTCATACCGCCGACGCAATGTCGCGCCTCGTGATGGTCTTGGCCAGCTAGAAGCCATCAGATTCCGTTTCAGCGGCTAGACAAACTTTTCAACCAAAAATTAACTATCTTCACCAATACAACCATCAACTACACGCTGTAGTATCGATTCATCCCGAAATGTGCTTTTTTAACTTTCATTTTCTCATTATTTGTTTACTTTATTTTCGTTTCATATTCGTTTCTTTTTTTTCTTAATTGTTTCAATAGAGGGGTTTTGTTGGCAAGTGAAGGATTTTTTTTCGTGGTTTTTGAAAGAGGTGGAAAGATATATCAGCGCTAGGAAGGAATTGAATTCGACTTTACCAAACAAAAAAAAGCTCTTAATGCGTCGTTCTCTTCAATTTTAACCCTTCTCAACTATTATATTCACGATTGGTCGACCGCATGGCTACACTAGCTACACCCTCCAGTCATAGCAATGCAGCCTTAGCGGCAAGCCAGACTTTGCAGAGCCGAGTATGCAGAACGGTTCCTGTCTTCTATAATTTAATGTAAGTCAAATGAGCGTCTTTGGTAAAATGAATATCTAGCCATGTTTTCTCTATCTGACAGAGCCCAATCATGGGCTTGAGCACAGTAAGATCTTGTACGTCATCGCATAAATCATCTCTCAAAAACCTGCCTAACTCAGCAAGGTCTATGGAAAGTAACGACTATTTATCCTTGATTCATGCTATCATTCTAAGCTAAAAGGTATCGTACTGTCATAATCCTATACTAGATATGTATATGGAATAGTTCGAGGCGCATTTAGGGTTACGTTTACAGCTACTAAATCGTGAATTTGAGGGCCTCTGAAGGCGTAGAAGTGGATCGGTATCATCATTAGCGGGGGCCATTTACCTAAGGTAATCGTCATGTCAGTGCAAGGGCGCTTCCTTGGCGGGCTTCACAAGATAGATTCTCTAGTTGTCAGTCAACCTTGTTACTATTGTCAATATGCTTTGTTCTCTATATAAGGCGTAGCAATATTGATTTTACTCGAACCCGTAGCACATCATATTTCAAGAGGCCAACAAGACAAACGAGCCTTAAGGCAAAGCCAAGAACATAAAAGTTTGAGTAACGCTTCGGAGGATCCGTTTGACGGTTCAAATGAAGGATACCTACAATTTACAATTGAGACTAGCGTGCTGAAAGGTCCCATTTCCATGCATAGTAAAATATTTAGTTTGAACAATGATTAAACAAGAGAACTGTGACAATGTTCGGGAAAAGCTGCAGTAATTAAGGATGACTTTACCTACATGTGTACTAATAATACGATTAGCCCGTGGATCTGAATTAGTAATTAGAACCGTCACAGCCCAGTCGGAACCATCGACATAAAAACCTGCTGTTCCCCGTGAACTTATAAGATCAGATACTCTAGACCACAATTTCTATGCTCTCTAAATCAAGATACATACTGAATCATCAAGTCCTATCTCGTTTTCTTCTGCTTAACTCTATTGTATAAACAGCAAAGCATTCTCTCTATTTCGATTACAAACATGATTACCGGCAGCAAAGTCACCCTTGTCCCGTACGACGCCGAGTCGGATGAACACAAGAAGCGTTACTTTGAACAGCGCGTGGCCTGTGGTTGGGGTTCCGGACTAGTTGAAGAATGGTCTGGCATGCAGTTAAGCGGTGATAAAACGACCTACTGGGTTGTAAGCATATTCTTTCTCTACAGAACAACTGATACGGTAACTAATAGAGACATGATTTTAGATTCCCGGTGCCGATGTCTCTGAAGAGAAGCAGAAAGAGATAGTTCTCCTAAACTCCGCTAAGTATCCTGCAGTAAGTTTATGTCATGTCTCATCCATGGCGCTTTATACAAGACATTAACACACTTTCTTTGTAGGAGGCATCTGTACTCAAAGATACAGCCCTAACGTTAGATGCCGAGTTCCGGACTCCCACCAACAGCGCTTTCTATCCCATCGGCCACGTTGCCATTCAAACCGCTCCCAAAGTCACGTCAAGCCTTGGCCTTGCGCCCACTAGTGATTTCTGGTGGATTACTAGTCTGTACATCTCGCACGCAACCCAAGGTCTCGGGCTAGGCCGCGCCGTCATGGAAACGGTAGAAAAGCTTCTGACTGACCGCGGTGCCAAGACGTTCCTACTCGATACCACATCTCACAAATCATCCAGCCAGGAGCGTTGGCAGAAGTGGCGTTATGATGACCGCCAGATTCCAAGACCCAAGATAGCCCAGTCTAACGAGATGTGGTATGTAGCTCAAGGTTATACTATGTTTAATACCGAAAAGGAAGGATACCCTATCACGGATCCGGAAACCGGAGAAACTTGGTGGGTTGAGAAAGTGTACATGAGAAAAGATGCACCCAAATAATTAACAATAAGTATCATCCGCATGTGAAAAAAGAAGATATGATAGTTTTATAGTTAGGGTTAGACCAAATAAGGGTTTTAGGCGGCTTTTGTTTTGCTAAGCTTTAGCTGTCAAGGGCAACGAAACTTCAAAGTGACTCTTTCCACTATGATTTTATGATTTGCCATCTACTTACTGATTATGTCTGATATCGCATAAACCCACCATATCCTTTTTTTATATTTTATTTGTTGAATTATATTCTGAACGGTGCAGCCTTTCTATTTATTGTTTTGTTTAGAGGACTTCGAAGTATATATAGTAGACGTCTACGGAACTGACTGGCACTTACTATTACTGGCAACACGTTTTAACGCGTCTAAAAGCAACGACTATTAACGTTGTCTCTTCTGTTGAAATACAGGAAATAACGGCTTTGGCCAAAAAAGAAGGACCATTAGGCTGCAAATTGTGTTTTGCTTATCTATAGAATACACAATTTCTCTTTGGAATTCGTTGCCTTATTTTGTCATATTTCCAGCGCCATACAAGACAAAACAAAACAGAGACCTTTGCTTGTGTTTATGTTTGCGTGTAGTCGAGCTGAGAATTTCTTCAATCTCGCCGACTGCTGAAAGGGGCGTTTTTGACGTCATCGCTACCTATTCCATCTTCTGCCTGTATCATTTTCTGTCTTCTGTTGGCTTTGATTGCCCGGCTGCCTCTTGTCAGGCTTTGCTGTAGTCTCGATGGCTGATCACTCGAACCTGGGCCGCTCGCTGCTTACCTATGCCAAAGCGTCTAGCGATGCCGGCACCGTTCGTAGTAACAACGGGCTAGAATCTGCACTGGATGCGTTGACCAGCGGAAAGAACAGCAGCGGTAGCAATAACAATAACAATGCTAATGCTCACTTTTTTGGTGGCCGCAACAGTCCGGATCCGCGCCGATCAGAGACGCCTAACAGACTTCTTCAGCGCCAATCGCTGGCTGCGGCTGCTCGTATCCCTATGACTTCAACGACGGCAAATGCACAGCCTGGCGGTGGACGTTCTGTCACGGATATGGGCTATGGCCAGATCACCACGCCGCGTCCTGTCCGGCCCTCATCCCCCCGATCTGTCCGATCTGTTGAGGCCCGGCCGGCTGGGATCTGGAGTCAATCCGTGCTTTCAGAGTCTGACTTCAATTCCCCCAGTACCGTCGACACTCACCGCTATCAGCATATCAGCCTGAGTAGTAAGAAGCCTGCAGTTCTTCGGGAAGATGTGTTTGTCGGCGTTGGAATGGACACCTCCCGTAGCAGAGTTCGTCGAGACTCGCGGCCCCCGATGTTCAACGTGACGGATGGCAAAGTGTCGTTGAATACCGGTGATCACACACCCTCGCGATACCAAGACTCTTCAGCACCGCCACGCATGACAACAGACTATCGAGGCTCTCCCGAGCCCTTGTCTTCAAAATTAGCTATGCGCGAACGTGAGCGGGAGCGGGAGGCGAAGCAACAGCAACCGAGCTACGCTGGTAGCATATTCTCCTCCGATGACGACGATATCATGGATCAGCCCCCACCCCAACCTCGTGCCACTAGCTTCCAGCGTCCTCCACCACCACGCCCAATTGCCCCCCACCGGCAGACAGTACTTGATTTTGTTAAGGATGATCTTGATTCTCTGCTGGATGAGGATGAGGATGAGTTGGACGAAGATGTATTTGACGACAAGAGCGAGCCTGAGGACCAGCCTACACCGAAGCCGGCTCGTAAAGCACCTGCAAAAGCGGTAGCGAAACCTCAGCTAGCCCAAGCCCAGGCCCAATTGCAAAAGATAGCCACAGCCAGTGCAACCCCCGATCACTACAATTCTTTCCAAACTGGCACGGCATACTAGCGACGAAAACTTCCGAAAGCGCAGACGACCCAGTTACGACTATGACGACAAGGCTCTGGAGGCAATGAAGTACTCGGAACTCAAGAAACAGCCCTTTGACTTTGATCCAGCCGTAGCTCCAGCTCTACAAACGACGGTTGGACACGGCGAGACATTACCGGCTCAACTGCTCCATTACAAGACACGTAATGACATGGACCAGCGTGATTTCTTTTCCCGCATGACAGTTACGGACTGGGAGCGGTCGGGCGATTGGTTTCTGGACCAGTTTGGCGAGTTGATGCAGAAGGTTATCCAGGCACGCAAGGAGAGGAGGGCAACCGTGGCGAAATTCGAAGCAGAGGTGGCTTCGCGCGAGGAGCAAGTGCGTACTAAACACGACTCTATCGAGCGCAAGCTAAATAAGATGAAGCGCAACGGAATGAAGGTGGTGGAAGAAGAGCTTTAAGTTTGGAACATAACGCTATGAGTGGTACTAATAGTCTAAGGACAGGGTCAGGATGGGTCGGGAAAGGGCGTCACTGGATCAGTTTTGCGGTGTGTTTTTAGCTTTGTTTTGTTATATCATGGGTATATCTATCACGACCGGGGCCGGCATTTTTATGATATTAAATCCGTATTTTGATTACTACTGCTAACTGGCCAAAAGCTATCTTCACTATTGTTTGTCTATACATATGATTTGTTCGTTTAGATGGTCTCGACGTCCAAGACTCCGCGGTCCTTGCCAACCACGATACGTAGATTCCGCCGGAAACTCGTTAGCGGCAAAAGACCGCGCGCCAGGTCAGATAGATAGAGCTCATAGGCTACGAAGTATGTGTCGACGAAGGCGATGACTTGTTTATCGGTCATACCGGCGCCACGACTTTCACGGAGATTCTTTTCCTGCTCGAGGCGCCAATCGTACACGAGGGAGATATCCCAGGCATCGAGATGGATGAATGCGTCGAAATGGTCTGTGATCTGGCCATACTGTTCCAAGTTGCGGTTGATCAGCAAAACGTCCTCCAGGCGCTGCTTATGGAGTACGCGGGTCGATGGATCAGCGTGTCTTTTGACAACGAGGTCCTCGCTGAGTGCGCGGAAGCCGATACACCAACCCTCGATTATAACGACGCGCAACTTCTCCTGGCCGGGTTGGTTGACGGGAGTCCATTGGTCTTCTTGGGCGCGATCGCCGGCGCCGCCATAAGCAGCCTTGTCGTAGCGTGGGATGACGGCGGGAATGCCCTCCTGTAGGGTGCACAGAGCGCTACTCAGAGCGGGGATGTCGTGGGTGCCGAACAGGCCGCGGTGCTGCAATAGCGGGTTGTGGGGATCTCGCTGGGCGACGGCGCATTGAGCCTGGTGTGGTAGATAGAAGTCGTCGATGCTGAGAACGAGGTTGGCGATGTTTTGGCGCGTTAGGGCCTGTGAGATGGCTTGTACAGCGGTTGTCTTGCGATGCCCTGCGGTCCATTGAGGCCGATGAACAGCGGGCGCCGCGGATGGGCCGCCGGTGCAGTGTAAGCTTCAAGCTGGGAGACAATGAAGGGCGCGCATAGCGGAGTTTTGTCGATGCCCATTGTGAAAGAAGTAGAGATGGTAGACGATATTGGGTGGGATGGTGCTTGAAATTCTATTACTGAGCGACTAGCGGAGTCAGTCGAGATTGTATTGGTTATATTAGACAGAGGCTTTCTGTTTTGTGTATTGATACAGCAGCCTTTGTGGGTTTATAAGTAGTTGTAGTGCGTGATATTGACGCTTGTTTGCGTCCCTTCTGAATCTTCGTTTAAAGTGCGCCGTGAAACTGGCAGTTTGAGCTACGATCTTAAGGTCATGCATCATGCAAGGTGACGACCGACTAGGCTCGTTTTGGGTTGGTTTGGGTGTAAGAGGCTCAATATCTCTCTCTGCTGTTGTTCAAGCCCAGTACAAACGACCCTAGTAAGGTGGTGGGAGGCCTATTTGTAGGTCTTGAGTAACACCCTACAAACATAGTGAAATTTAATAGTACGATTTATATTGATCTATTAGTAGCATCAGTACGACGACAAGCTACGTAACGGCTTGCTTTAATGCCTCTAGAGGAAAATTCGGTAAAAAATAAAAATGAAAAAGAAGACAAGGCCTCGATAGTTTAGAGTTGGTTCCGCCGAACTTATTCAGAAAAAAAGAGACGATGCTGTCTTATGATAGTAAATCTTATATGAGGATGCCGAGGCTTTGATTTCTTTTTTAATCTGGTCTTGTCTCCGTGGCTGTAACGGCGCCGGAATTTACAAAGTCGGGCTAGTCAGTCATATGACGTTTTTATCCGGTTTTTTTTACGGCGATACAATTTGGAGAATTGGTGCGGTTTTTTTTTGGAGGCAAAAGCTTTGAGCTACATATGTAGCTCAAAGTTTATTGGAAGGTTGCATCATTTGGAGAATCGCTTTCAGCATGTGAAATAAATGTGTTGTTGTGTAAGTTTTACTTGATAGTCAAGGCTTAGTTTAGCTCCATGTGATCATCTTTGACGCTGGTCTACCTCTAAGAGTATAAAAGGACACTAAACTGCAGTGGTCAATAGTGGCCAATGCTAGAAAATACAGAGGGGCTCACACTTAATATACAGTGGATGGTAGCTCCAGCCACGAAAATACAGAGGCTCTACCAAGTCTTCCTATTTCTCCAAGAACCGTGCCATTCGAATACCGGGGCCATCTCAATGTACCTTTGTAGCTAAAATTGTACGAAGTGATACTTTGGCATACCCAGACGTCTCCTCGGCCTGTTATTTTTGCACAGCAATCCCTGTAAAGCCTCGGCTCAAGGCTTAAAGTTCTCAGACGCAATGATTTCTAACGGCTGTTGGACATTTTGACTTAGTAGGCCATATCTATCAAGAAAAGAAAAAGTGTCTTGAGCACACACATGTTTTGTTTATAATAATACAAGCAAAATCATTAAGATATGTAATGCACGTTTGCTCTCTAACCGTTGCAATGCAACTCATTGCAGTCATACTGTTTATACTGTAATAGAGATACTTGTAAGAACGAAGGAAACAACAGAATAAATTATCTCACCAAAAAACTGCAGGGAAGTAAGTTACGCTGGACATGGCGGCCCGTCAGGGAAGGAGCGAGCTCCAATGCTGCCCAGGGAAGCTATAACTCTGATTGCCGCTTTTGTAGACAGGAACACAAAAATCCAAGCAGCAACTGCCACCACGATTGAACATCTGCCACCCAGGACGGTAATTGCACCTCGGCTTGAGAACTTGTCTGCTTGCGGTAGTTGTGAAGTATTAGAAGCACGATTTTCTTCCTTTTTTAATTTCTTCTTTTTCTCTCTTGTATCAAACTGGTCTTCACATTTTTCTTTTCTATTATTCTTATCCAACCTCTTTATCTTTCTTCATCGAGTCTATTTTACCAAGACCATTTGTCGCATCTAACGATTCGTATTTGTCCAATAAAAGTGCGTCTGTAGTTTTCATCTTCAGCCACCCGATCTCGATCTCTTTACGGCGATCTGCCCGCTCTTCCATCCACAACTACTCTCATAAACCACAACTTTCACACACATATCGTCCGCTATGTCTGAGCTACGATACGACGGCCAGGTCGTTGTCGTGACCGGAGCCGGTGGCGCCTCGGCAGAGCTTATGCCACCTTCTTTGGATCGCGTGGCGCCAGCGTTGTGGTCAACGATTTGGGCGGTACTTTCAAGGGCGAAGGCTCTTCATCCAAGGTTAGTCAAGCCACTGCTATAATTGCTGCTTTCTCTTATGCGCAACATGCTAATTATTGTTGTTCTAAAATAGGCTGCAGATGTGATAGTATCCGCAATCAAAGCTGCTGGCGGTAAGGCCGTCGCCAACTACGACTCTGTCGAAAACGGCGAGCGCATTATCGAGACCGCTATCAAGAACTTTGGCCGCATCGATATCCTAATCAATAATGCCGGTGTCCTGCGCGATATCAGCTTCAAGAACCTCAAAGATGCCGATTGGGACATCATCATGAAGGTTCACGTCAAGGGCGCCTACAAGTGCACTCACGCTGCCTGGCCACACTTCCGCAAGCAAAAGTACGGTCGTGTGATCAACACTGCTTCCGCTGCCGGCCTCTTCGGCAGCTTTGGCCAGACTAACTACTCGGCTGCCAAGCTGGCTATGGTGGGCTTCACTGAAACTCTGGCTAAGGAGGGCGCCAAGTACAACATCCTTTGCAATGTCATTGCGCCTATTGCTGCTAGCCGCATGACAGAGACTGTCCTGCCTCCGGATATGCTTAAGCACCTCGGCCCCGAGTGGGTTGTGCCTCTGGTTGCTATCCTGGTCCACAAGGACAACATCGAGAGCGGCTCTATCTACGAAGTTGGTGGCGGCCATGTAGCAAAACTGCGCTGGGAGCGGTCGTCTGGTCTTCTTCTCAAGGCTGACGATTCATACACCCCCGGAGCTGTGATACAGAACTGGAAGAAGGTTATCGACTTCAGCGCGCCTCAATATCCATCCGGACCCAATGACTTCGTAACCTTGCTTGAGGACTCTCTCAAGCTTGGCCCTAACCCTCCTGCTGAGAAGCTCGACTTCTCTGGAAAGGTCGCTCTGGTCACTGGTAGTGGTGCTGGTATTGGCCGCATCTATGCCTTGGCATTTGCCAAGCACGGCGCCTCTGTCGTTGTCAACGATCTGGCCAACCCCGAGGGCGTGGTTAACGAGATCAAGGCACTAGGTGGCAAGGCCATCGGTGTTAAGGCTTCTGCTGAGGATGGCGATGCTGTCGTCAAGGCCGCCATCGACGCTTTCGGTCGTATTGACATCATCGTCAACAACGCCGGTATCCTTCGTGACAAGGCTTTCACGAACCTGGACGAGAGCCTGTGGGATCCCGTCATGAACGTGCATCTGCGCGGTACTTACAAGGTCACCAAGGCTGCCTGGCCTTACTTCCTCAAGCAAAAGTATGGTCGTGTCATCAACACGACTTCCACCAGCGGCATCTACGGTAACTTTGGACAGGCCAACTATTCAGCTGCCAAGTGTGGTATCCTGGGTTTCTCTCGCGCTCTAGCTTTGGAAGGTGCCAAGTACAACATCTTTGTCAACACCATCGCTCCAAATGCGGGTACTGCTATGACAAAGACGATTCTGCCTGACGAACTAGTCCAGGCTTTCAAGCCTGATTACATTGCACCTGTCGTCCTAGCCTTGGCCAGTGACAAGTGCCCTACACCTACTGGTGGCCTATACGAAGTTGGCAGCGGCTGGGTTGGACAGACCCGCTGGCAGCGAAGCGGCGGTCACGGATTCCCCGTCACCAAGCCTTTGACCCCCGAGGCCGTTCTAGTCCAGTGGGACAAGATCAACAACTTCGATGACGGCCGCGCCGATCACCCCTTCAAGTCCTCTGACTCCGTCGAGAAGATGATGGCGAACCTAGCTAACTCCTCTGATGCTGAATCTTCTGACAAGGTCAACTACCTTGAGAACATTGAAAAATTCAAGAAGATCAACCCTATTCCAACAGAGTACAAGTTCGAAGAGCGGGACGTTATGCTTTATAACTTGGGCGTTGGCGCCAAGCGCACAGATCTCAAGTACGTGTTTGAGGGGGCTGATAACTTCCAGGCTCTGCCCACGTTTGGTGTTATCCCCCCCTTCAATGTGCAGCTGCCTTGGGCCTTTGACGACATTGTGCCCAACTTCAACCCCATGATGCTTCTGCACGGTGAGCAGTTCCTAGAGATCAAGAAGTTCCCCATTCCCACCTCAGGTACTCTGGTCTCGAAGTCGACGCTTCTAGAGGTCGTTGACAAGGGCAACGCCGCCATTGCCAAGACTGGCGTGACCACTATCAACAAGGAGACTGGCGAGGAGGTGTTCTACAACGAATCCACCGTCTTCCTACGTGGTTGCGGTGGCTTCGGCGGTCAGCGTAAGCCCGCTGACCGTGGTGCCAGCACAGCTAGCAACAAGCCTCCAGCACGCGTACCTGACGCCGTCCTAGAAGTCAAGACCACCGAAGACCAGGCTGCCATCTACCGTCTCAGTGGCGACTACAACCCTCTTCACATCGACCCAGACTTTGCCAAGGTCGGCGGCTTCAAGGTGCCCATTCTCCACGGCCTGTGCTCGTTCGGCGTGGCTGGTAAGTCACTGTATGACCACTTCGGTGCTTTCAAGAACATCAAGGTGCGCTTTGCTGGTACCGTGAACCCTGGCCAGACGCTGGTCACGGAGGCGTGGAAGGAGGGAAACAAGATCATCTTCCAGACCAAGGTCAAGGAGACTGGCAAGCTGGCTATTGGTGGCGCTGCTGCTGAGTTGCTCGAGGGCTCTCCCAAAACCAAGATCTAAGAATAAACTGTTGTTCTTGATTCTTTGCTTTTTGTTGTCTTTTTATGTATATCAAACGGAGCTTAGACACCAAGTTTGATATATTGTAGTTGTAGGTGCATTGCCACGTTTCTTGCTGTTATTCACTTGGCAGGATCATATTCGGGTCTTTTTAGCATATTGAATGCTGTTTCTTTTCAGTTTTTTCTTTCCTTCTTTTTCTTTCAGTCACAAAGATCCAGTTTCTGTTCTTTTTCTATCCTTAACATCTCCTCTAAAGTATTGCTAGTTGAATAAATAGCCTTATCAAACAAAAACAAATTACGAACACTTATGAATGAAGGATTGAAATAAATAAAGTTACTCTATCTCCAAGCAAAACACACCATGTAGTTCGTGAATAACCCAAAAAGATTGCGTAATCTGGGAATCGAACCCAGGGCTAATCGAAATCATTGCTTTGATGGCAACGATTAATGTTACCACTACACCAATTACGCGGCTAACTTGTGGTGCTTCATGATAACTCGAATGGTAGTTATACTTATGAATCTATTGGGGAATAGTTTTGTGGAGGCACC
>RHLR01000184.1:0-32145 GCA_009806335.1 Davidsoniella australis
TCTGACCTCCTCGTCAAATTTGTATTTCTGTTTTCTGTTTTTCTTTTGTAATTTTTCTAGACCTCTATTAGGAGGGTTTTTCGAGGGCCATTAGGGTCTCTCGACGTCTAACGATCCACTAGGGTCGGGTCCACGTGATCCACATAAAGACGTAAAATGATAAATAAAATAAAATAAATAAAATACAAGTAGTTAGTAGATAGACACCGTGCGCATGTCCCTTAAGGTTATGGGTGGGAGCCGCGTCCAATTTTATTAGCCTGACTCCCCCGTGCTTGTTAATAAAATCAAATAAAATCAAAGGGGAGCTATGCTAGCGGGGCATCGAACGAGGAACTGTGGCTCGTTCCCAAAATGAAGCATGTGAAAGTACAACTAAGTGCGTGCCAACTTGATGACTGAAGGTGGTCAGTATATTTAAGTATCCGAGCATAATTGTAGTATAGTATAGCTAACCTTTAGCTCTTTTTGTGCGCATCGTTATACACACTTTTTTTTTTGTTTTGGATTTGTAAAAGAAGAAAGAACACGGGCCTACGAAAGAGTTTAGACAAGTTTCAAGGGCTCGTTTTGTGTGCTGTGTCTTGTTTTATTTTTATATTTTTTTGGATTTTTGTTTTCTAACAAGAACATGAAATCTTGAAGCTTCTCAGAAGCTTTAATCTTACTAAGCTACAATCAGAATCATAATTCGAGCTTCGTTTAGCTTGGTTTGTGCAAATCAAGACCAAAAACGACGACGATATTCACGACAAAATCCCACGACTGATGGACGATTAATCACACAAGACACCGATACAAAGTTCAGCTCCCTTTCGAAGTCGGTCTTCATTTTTCTATATGGCTCGCAAATCAAGATCGACGAGTCGTCAAAGCATCGGCGGCGGCAACACAAACAGTCCCGGACCGGCTCTTCAGCTCCCAGACGGCCGAACGGCGCTATCCCAGTCGCCACGGAGGAAGCCATCACGATCACCTGGAGATAACCGCTTAAGCCGAGCTTCGACAACCGGACCAGATGGAGGCGCCGCTCTCAGACTGCAGTCACGATCGCCACATCCGTACCATCGCAATAGACTCGAAGTACAACAACAACAGCACGTGGCCATAGCAGCCAAGCCGGCCGCCAGCAAGCTCACGATCCCCACCGGCTTAGCCTCGTCAGCATTGGCTGGTCCTCGCCCCTCGATCCTCGTGCGCCGCTCAGCCTCGTTGCTCGAGTCGTCGCCAGCATCTGACTCCGGAACTGAGGCCGATGACGAACACTTTCTACTTGGCCTACCAGCGCCAAGGACACGTCTACACAAGGGTTTACGCGGAGAGCCACTATCTGGTACATCAACACCTTTGAATATGCCTGGAACTCCAGCGCTTAGGCCGTTGGACAGCCTGGAAACTGACGTTGACCGGGCACGGCGGGCGGAGCGGCGTCGGCGGAGGGTTAGGGTTAGCGCACGGCGTATGGCGGAGGTACTGATAATTGGAGCTCTAGCAGGCGTGGTGGCGATGAATGAACAGGTCAAGCCTGTGATAAGCGCATATCAAAACGGTAAGATCCGATTGCATCCAGCATACTGAACTGACTAACTGACTAGCTATTCTAGAGTTACTGTGCTTTGTCGGCGTCTATGCCGTTCTGCTTCTCATCTATCCATTGCGCGTTCTTCGCTGGACGTACCAAAACCCGCGAGCTGAGCTTGGTTTTGGATCAATTGCCGTGCCGATCGACTTTGACCCGGCGCCGCTTTTGTACCCGCCTATCATGACGCTGTTGGTTACGCTCTTAATATCAGTTGGCCAGCCATCGTCATTTCTTGTGCCCAATATCGTGCTGGCCGCCTGTACACTTCCACTAGAGATCATCCCACTGGCTTACGAAGGCCACGTGGAATTCTCACAAAGCTCTATCCACTGGCTTGTTTCGCTGCTACCCGTCGTGTCGTTGGCGGGTCATCCAGCCGAGATCGTGACGTACCTGTACCCTTTGCACCGCAACCTATGTGGCGTACTACACTTCTTGACTACTACAAGTCTGCTTCCGGCCGAGCTTGAGCTCCTTTCAGTGGCGCTAATCAATGTCTTGCTCTTCGCTGAGTCTTCGCAGATACGCATCCTGCGCGCCTTGCTGTGGACTGGCGGCTTCCTCGTTCTAGGCTTGACAGGTAGCATGATTCTGCGCGGAATCGCCCTGGCCCGAGTGCCTAAATGGCGCTTCCGGCGCCTAACGATGCGCACGCGTAGCAACAGTGGCAGCAACAATAGTAAAGGCTCATGGCTGTTCATTCGTCTACTGCAGGCTCTTTGGCATCCGCTGCAGCTAAAGCGCGAGCTTCTAGGCCCGAGCCTGACTATCACGGCAGCCGGCAATACTTCGGCCCCAGGCGCCGTTATCACTAGCGAAGTCTCGTTCTCATCAGACGATGATATTGACGCAGAAGTTGCGAGAACTGGAAACCGAGCTATTCGGTATCCATCTGCGATATCCGAGAAATATAAGATCCCACAAGATCTGCGGCCGGAGCCGCCGCCGTCGCTATCACGAACACCAAGCAACTCTAACCCTAATTCGACTCGTCGCAAGCGCACACTATCTGTCTCGTTGAAGCCATATCTTAAGCTTACGCAGGAGCAAGCTACAGCTCGTAAGCGGCTATACGCGGCGTATGTTTACGCGGCTATTGTGATCATTATAATAGGACCGGTGCGTCTCGTTATCTCGCGCGATGCGTTATCTGGCTTCGAGGCTGTTGGCTGGGCTTTGGGATATCTGTTCGGCGATCTGGACAAATTCCGCTGGCAAGTTCTCAATCATGATCTCGAGGACTGGATCGCACTACCGATACGAACGGACACCATCTTTTCTTCTTCTACTTCTTGCTGTAGCTCGGGGTGGGTACAAGACATACGTCTAGACTCACTTGGAGCCGCCAATACACGACTGGTCATAGCGGCCTACTGGCTCGTGATTCTCATATTTGGTCTCCTCGTCGTCTTCCGTCTTAGCGCCATCTACGAAGTCGATACACGGCGTAAAGTCTTCCATTTCATGATGGTCGGAATGTTACTACCTACCATCTTTATCGATCCGACCTTTTGTGCCCTCGCATTAGTGTTTGCCCTTTCTGTATTCCTATTGTTGGACCTCTTGCGTGCAAGTCAGTTACCGCCGCTTTCAAAGCCGATTGCAAATTTCTTGGCGCCCTATGTTGACGGACGAGATTTCCGTGGTCCGGTCGTTATCTCACATATATTTTTACTGATTGGTTGTGCTATTCCGCTGTGGCTTGGCTTAGCAGCAACGCCGCGAAGCGATTCTATCTCTCTCCCTTCTTCTTCTTCTTCTTCTTCTTCCTCATATAGTCGTTCTATCGAAGAACGAGATCCCTTCGTTGGATGGGAACTCCCCGTACGTGACGTTAGTCTTGTCGCCGGTGTCATATGCGTCGGACTCGGAGACGCCGCAGCCTCGTTAATAGGCCGTCGTTTCGGGCGTCATAAATGGTATTGGGGAGGCGGCAAAAGTCTCGAGGGAAGCGTGGCTTTCATCATCGCTGTATGGCTAGGTTTAATGGCCACATCCGCTTGGCTACGTGTAGGCGGATGGCCACGAGAAATTGGAGAAGAGTTGCTCGAGTTGAATCATGAAGACGACGCTATAGCTGCTGGTTCATTGTCATCGTTGCAGTTATCTACCTTGTTCCCGGTTACTGTGGCTTCGTCAGCGGCTCTTTGTGCGTCTTTGGCAAGCTTAACTGAAGCTGTTTTGACTGGCAGTAACGATAATGTCATCGTGCCCGTTGTATTATGGATTTGTGTTAAATCGGTTGGTCTATAGAGAGAGAAAAACAGAAAAAAGAAAATTAGAATAAACATCACGGGCATCATGTTCCTATTATTGTCTTTACATAAAACATATATATATACCCATTGTTGTTGTCACTCTTTATCAAAATAGAAAATAGTTAATCATTCATTATCAGCCCTATAAGAGCTAGTGAACTTGAAAAAAGGTCACTGTGCATATTTGTCTATATTATCTTGATCATGGACCTGGAAACGCCTATGTTTCCGGCCTTGGTATTATTATCTTCTGTCGTCTGTCACCCCTCTCTCTACGAAGCAATATCTTCAAGAATTGCTTCCATTTCTTCACGTCTAAATGGGGTACTAATCAACTCCGTGCCAAGGGCATCTCTAGTACTTGTGATCATTTGATGGTCATGGAATCTAAGAAAACAAAAGGTTAGCAACGACGAATAGAACTGTAGAACAAAAAAAAGAAATACGCACTCCTTGAGTAATTGTCGGAACGCCATCTCGGAACTGGGGCACACAAAGGCTTCTACAGCCTTATTGAATAGCATTCGATACTCAATGCCTGGATTCTCTGACGTCGGCCCGCCAACATCTTCCATAGCAGCCAGAACCTCGGCCAATAGTAAGAGATATAAGCCCTTGGCGTTCTGTGTCAAACTCTTTAGCACAAACGTGACACCCTCCTTGCCACCAATACGTCTGTTCGACCGGCCCAGTAACTCGTGCACATCATCGACTGGGTCAATCTCTGGTGGCCCAAACGGAGCTAGGGTTGTGGCATCGTGGAATGCAAAGTTGAAGGCTGACCGCTGCCCAGCATCCCAGAGAATGACAAAGTCGGGCGAATCCGCAGAAACCACGATGCGGACGTGCGGTGACACAGCAAAAGCAGCTAGAATTGCCTGCATACCTGGCTTGCGCATAGGCGGCGCATCGACACTGTTAACCACCAACGTGAGAGTTTCCTGGCGGGCATTTAATGCAGACAGAACATCGGCTAGCAGAGCTGCTGGCTGTACACTAGTTGGCCGCGTCGCCATTTCCATAGAGGCCCAAACGGTGGCCAGTAAGTCACGTGCCGCCATGGCCTTAGCAAACCCGTTGACCATGACGATGCGCGCCGTCTTCTCTGCGCCGCTCGCTCGGCGGGCCAAGAAGGTCGCAAAGCGACGCATGACGGCACGCTTGGAGCCCATTCCAAAGAGGCACAAGCTAAAACCTTCAGCTAGCTCAAACGCCCATTGTGGAAAGCTCTCCTCATGCAGCGCCTGTAGGAAGGCAACGTCACCGGCGTGCGGATCGGCTAAATCACGAGCGAGCGCAAAGTACTCATCGGGCGTAAGCAGCTCCAGATCACCCAGCGTAGTATTACTCGTCTTAGCCCGGCCAGACTTATTATGGAAGAAGTACATCTCGTGTGGTGGTAGATCCCTAGGCGGTTCTGGTGACACGTCCTTGCGTGGCCGACCGCGTTTCTTAGACGGAGAGGCATCGCCAGCAGTCGCTACCGAGGGTTTACGGCCGCGTTTGCGAGTCGGCTTAGCAGACTCGGTACCAGATAGCAGTAGATCTTCGTCGTCGAGGAGTAGGTCGTCTTCCGAGCCAGAGTCGGAGCCGGACTCCGATGAGCCGTATATCTGCCGCGCTAGGCCTATGCGCTCATCATCACTATCCATCTCGTCTGCATTGGCCCGTTCAATCATTGTGTTCATGCTCTTGCGCCGCGCCGACTGGTCAGCTGCTGCTCGTCTACGTGGCGTTGGAGCGCCATTGGTCGGGGTCTTGGGGCGGGGCGGCCGGGCCCGCGTTTCCTAGTCGGTGTGCTGGTTATTGCAGATGCTTTGGAGCGGCCGGCACCGCGAGCTTTGCCTTCGCTAGGCGAGGTCTGGAATTCACCATCAGTGTCATCGTCTTCGAAGCCTGGCCGGTCGGGTGAGCTAGATAGTAGGCCCTCGTTTAGGGTTGAGGCCTTGTTGGCGGCGGCGCGGCGGCCTTTGCGTGGCGATGGAGATGCTGGAGGCGGGACATTCTCGTCATTGGCTAGGAGTGTCTTTTTAAGCGGCGAGCCGCCAACTACAAATGTTCGAGGAGCCATGGGTTGAGTCTGGTGGTGTTAATGGCAAATTCAAGCCTTTGGTAATTAGGCTGGGAGAAAGTAAATAAACGTCAATATGAAGGGAAGTCTCCTCTATTACTTTTTCTGTCTTGTAGATATAGTTACCACGCGTAAAGTAGAAAAATACGCGTTAGTTAAACATACTAGGGTTACAATGACCACAAAAGGGTTATGAACATCATCTCTTATGATGGCCCACCATGTTACCTGCATGATGAAAGCATCTTTGTGTGTCCTAGCACATAAATGATTATCTCTCTAGACTAGATAATAATATAATGAATCTCAATCTTTCAGCATCGTTCAATATATGGAAGCTCATGACGCGGCCGTCGTTGTGCCTTCCACATCATACTGTACCTACATTTGCCGAGCTACCCATCCCTCTTGATGCGCCGCTTCAAGCAGAGGGCAAGAAGGCGGATATCAGAGCTGTGATCCTAGACAAAGATGATTGCTTTGCATATCCCGAGACTAATGAAGTCTTTCCTACCTACAAAGTAAGCTTGTGAAAGGTCAATATAATCTATTAGTATATAACACTGACATGCATCTCTAGGATCATTTTGAGCGCCTCAAAGCCGCCTACCCCGGCCGCAAGCTTCTGATTGTCAGCAATACGGCAGGCGCAGGGTCCTATGATCCGCAGCGGAAGTTGGCCGCGGCTGTTGAAGCCTCTACCGGCGTCACGGTCCTGTCACATGGCACCAAGAAACCGGGCTGCGGCGACGAGATCATGGCGTACTTTGCAAAGCATCCCGAGACGGGAGTTACTAGCCCTGCTCATGTGGCCGTTGTCGGCGATCGGCTTAGCACGGACATCATGCTAGCTAATATATTGGGCGGTTGGGGATTTTGGATCCGCTGCGGCGTCGTTGAGGATGCAAAGAAGAGCCTGGTAAGTCCACCTTGATCTCCATATTCATGACATGTGGTTTCGCTGTTGTAAAGGTTTCACTTGACGAGCTATCCAGCCACTGGCTTTTGCAGATCACGTGAAGGCGGTTAGTTGACCGACATAGCGTGTGTTATAATAAGTCGGCCGCTTTAATGAGGTTCTGAGAACTAGCATCAAGACGAGACGACTAGTATAGCATGCAAAAGATTCTGACTACAACTGTATTCCAAACCTTTCAACAGCCCTACCAGTGGAAAATCCCGTCGTTTGAAAACTATTAGAAAATGAATATAGAAGAGAAAGCATAAAGCAAACAACACTTAGCTAACAAACAACGTCCGCTCGAAAAGTTCTCTCGAGCTGAGCGCCCTCTACACGACTTCTTGGTCAAGAAAGGCTATGCCGCCGTCAAGCCTCAAAACCCCTTTGAATAACCGCATATAAGGCTGTTATAAAAAAAATAGACATTGTTTTTGTTTTGTTTAGATACAGTTGTCTGTTGGCCACTAGCGAACATCTAGGCTTTTCAGTAACAATGCTCTATACAATCTCTTACAGACAACATACACGCAAATACACACACACATACACACACTTAGAAAACCAACAATCATGGCCGTTTCATCTGACGTGTTTGATGTTTCTTTTCTCTGGCGATGACAGACCGCCTGCAGTAGAAGAAGAGAAAGCAGAGAATTACAAGCCTGGTCTATCGTCTAGGCACGGGTTGAGTCACTCAAAACCTGAACAGGTATACATTTGCAAGGAGGAAAAACGAAAGCTGAGTTTTGCTTGGAAAACCTTAACTCATTTTCGCTTCTGACGAAGTGAACACGCAAACCCAACCTGTCTATCGTCAAAATGCCCTTGTTTCGATCTTCACTATCGACAAATCAAGTTGCAAACCATATAACTTTCCAAGGCTCTTGCTATAGGGCTGCTGCTTACAAACCAAGTCTTGAATATAGACGAAGAGGGGGAACAGAAAAGGGAAAGGGGAAAGGAAAAGAAAAAAAATAAGAGAAAGAGGAGAATATCTTTTTGAGCAAAAGAAGACTAAACAGAAGAAAGAAGAGATAAACTGCTCTTTCCGCCATATTTTTACTACTTGTGTCTTCAATAGGGACTGGAACGTATAAGTAATGAAACATAAAGCTCGTTGATGTGCTTGTCTTGTTGATATCCCCTTCCTGCGCTATATCTTTCTTGTAAACCCAGAATAGGGACGTTTCCTACTTCATCTGGAAGGTGGCCCTGAAAAAGCGTACTTGCCTTCACTATCAGACGAGACCGACATTTTTCGATGTCAGCCTTCAGATTCTGCTTAATTAAGGCGTAGACACAATCATTTAAACGAATTGACTCACTGACTGGCCGGCCAACACAGATTTTCATCTAGATACAAGACGTTCATATATAGATTGATTGTGAAACGAAGATATCCTCTTTTTTCATGTGTGAATAGTTGGCCGTGTCCATCTAGTGATATGACTTTTACGCCTTTTTTTCTGCTGGACATTCGTTTCGTTGTCTCGTCAAAGAACTGACAGAAAAGAAGATATCTCCAAAATCGCAAGACAAAGGGGAAGAAAGAAAGTATGAATAGTATATGCTCTCGATTGTTTACTTACTGTTTGTGACATCAACTAATCTTCTGATCTATTTCGCCCTTTTATAGTGCCGGAAACCTTCAACTCTCTTAATCCTAAGACACTACCTTGACTCATTAGAACCAACACATAACCCACTGCGTCTCAGTGTTTCTTTCCGTTCAAGCCATTTTCTGGCAAGAAGACATCATACCAGGACATTCCGACCCACAACATCAACTTCTGTCTTGTATAGTATCAGCCAGGCTACACCAATATCTTCTTATCTGCATATACAACTTAGTATTGCAATTTGCATATGCCATTTCTTCGATCTTCTTCTATCCGCGTTTTTTGGGGTTGATATACGATCTTAGGCTAAAAAATGGTTGGAAAGCAGTGGAGTCCAGCCGAGGAGAGATTCTTCTAGAAGAAGATTGTCCCTCGTTCACCCAAGAGACTTGGCATCCATCGCGTAAACCCCGAGGAAACATGGGAGCGGTTAGCGGAGTACATGCAAAGCTCCATGGCCGATGAAGCACGTCGCCAGTATACTGGTCTTAGTCTGTGTAAGTGTGAGAAGTGGGTGGGATGGAAGAGAGGGCTTGTATCTCAAACTGTATGCTAACATCGTGATATATCTAGTCGAGCACTGGTTCCAGAACGTGGTGCTGCCATATGTTTCGAAACATGCCGTTCGCTATGCAGCGGATTATAAATCGCACATGAGTAAGATGCCGAGTGGCTGATTCGAGCCTGATGACTCTGATCTGATGCTGACATTGCCTCCTGATACTAAGCTCCCGAGGAGAAATCCGCACTAGAACGACGCCAAGATGACCGCGCCCGGCGTCCACGAACCACCAAAGCAAAGCGAGACCGCGCCGCTTTACAAGTAACCAAAGCACGTGAGCGGGCTGAGACGCTACGAAGGTCGGCTCTGGAGAAAAAAGCCCTCGAAGAACAAACGGCCGACATCGCCCAGCTAGTAGAACTGCGCCAAAAACTAGCCACAGCTACTGCGGAGCAGCCAGATAGCCCGTCGTGTATCCAACATATGCAACGCATCCAGGCACTACAGACACGCATGAAGGGCCGAGAGGGGCTTTTGCCGCGGAAAACGTCTTTGGGACCACAGCAACAGCAACAATCAGGATCGTTGCCTTTATTACAGGGAGATCAGGATGAAAGAGAGCTGCTAGATGAAGAAGAGAGCCAAATTGCGTTGGATAATCATGACGGGTGCGTTGGGTGTATTGGAAGTCGGGCCGCCCCCGAAGTCATGATACACGCAACTGATATTGCCACAATGGACGAGACAGACATGGACGACATGAGTAACATCGTGTCACCATCTAAATTCAACTTCGACTTACCTGGCACCAGTTCGGCGGACCAGATCGGTCTGGATGGTAACTTCGACGACCAAGATGAGCATGATTTTGCGTCGGCGGTGAAGATGATGGGTGAAGATGGGTTCCAGGTAGACGGCGAGATGCTAGTTTCGACCGCTGTGCAGACTTCTTCGGCAGCCGGTGCTGTGAGTCATGCCCATCTAGATCTGGATAAAACCAAAAGCGTCCGATTGGATGATTCAACATCTGTGTCATCAACCGGACAAGATGGTGACATGGAACCATTGACTCCCCCCGAGGAGGCCGCCCATGAGTCGAAATCGCCAAGCATTGTGCTCGACATTAACAGTAGCAGCAACAACCAAGCATCGTCGCTTGTACCGGGGCATAGATTAGACACATTGCCGTTTACCGATGCCGACGCCGATGCCGATACCGCTGGCCCTTCTATGTCGATGTCTATAGGTGACGTCTCTGAGCCTTTAGCAACATCGCATGAGACACAGTTCCCATTCTCCTTTAGCTACCCATTCTCTCTGGTGCAAACGTCGACATCAGCTAGCCATGCTTATCCGATGCATGGCGATATGACGCCGTATATCCGCGAGTTAGGGACACTGGACCCAGTAACACATCATCACAGTAACATGGCAACGAATGTGGTCGATTTTGGTAGCACAACAGTTCAACATCAGCAACCTGAATTTGACATGACTTTCGGCATAAACATACCAAATTTGTCTATGTCGATGTCGTCGCCGGATAACGGCGTTAGAAGTGCTAGCCTTGGCCATGGCCACCATGGTTATGTTCACCATGATCATGGCCACCACGACCATCGACCTGATGACAATTCTCTGACCAACATGACAATGCTTTGCAATCGTGGCAACATAATAGACTCATCGAACCCTTATGCTTCTGCTGCCGCCACCGCTATTGCAGACACACCATCTGGAATCTCACAGTCAGCACCTGTTGCATATATGATGGCGAGTCTCCCAACTGGAGAATCTACTGACCACCATCACGGCTATCATTACGGACTTCCGTTGCCTGCTGCAAGTCAGATCGAACATATGCATCAGACGCAGCAAATGCAACATATACGGCGCGCCCAGCAACAGCAACAACAGCAGCAATGGCAACAACAACACCACAGCCAGAATCACCACGCTCATCACCAAATCCCTACCGCACGACCAGAAACGCCGGCTTTGGAGGGAATTCCGTGGACATCTGAAAGCATATTCTTCGACGAGGCTCTGATGTGACTTCGACATATCGTTCGAATGAAAGGGCATCTAAAAGACAAAATGAGTCAATAGGCTGAGTTGAGATCGATGGAGTTTGGTCATGTTTTGGTTTGTTTTCTTCGAGCTTTTTTTTCGTTTTTCTTTGTTTCGTGTCTTGTTTTGCTTTGTGCACATCAATATCTTCTGCATATAAAGAATGGATGTAATTATTTTGCTTCTTATTTATTATTTTTCTGTTCTTGCTCTCTCTCTCAATGAATATCAAAGGACATACTGTCTTGTTTTTTCAGCCGCCCTAGTAGTTTCCCCCCTAACATATACCTACTATCTTCTAGTAGTTTCCATACGTCTATGTTGTCTTCTTTGGGCCGTAATTTCCAGAAAATTTCATGATGCATTCCATTTCATCTATATCAAACTTGCCACCAACAAAACATGAAGAATGGACATAAACACCACCATTCTTTGATTCTACACCTAATTTACTTAGAAGATCACCGACATTCGAGCTGCGAACTCCCCCACCAACGACAACCTCCAGTCCATTTTGCATCGCCGCTGCCCTACAAAACTCGCCCAGAACGTCAAGATTAGTCGCTGCATTGCCCGCACCACCGGATGTTAGAACGGCCGCAAAGCCACACTGGACAATACCCCCGACAACACCGTTGATAGCCATGACCAGATTTCCCGCCGTTTTTGTCTTCACGGCATGATCCAAAACTTGATCAATGGCCCGGTGTAGCGTACATGGGAACGGCGCGGCTGCACGAACGAGCGAGGCGCATTCGCCAAGCGCGAGGCTACCACCTGCTTCTAGCACGCCGAAGACGAAGCCATCACGGCCGGGTCGAAGATGTGGCTTGTAGGAGGCAATGGCGTCGTACATGGCGTCTAGCTCCGTACGTGTATATATGAAGTCACTTGTACCATCGGCTGGCGGGCCTCGTGGACGGATCATCACACGTATATCCGGCCTGTCCGACTTGGGAGATAATGGCGAATCTGGTGTAGGAAGAGGAAAAAATGCAGACACGGGCGGAGTTAGTCCCCCTGCTGGATAGGAAAAAGAGGCATTTAGTTCTATCCGAGCTGCAGATGAAGCCGAGACAAAATCGACGGGACCGAAGATTGGAATTTCTAAAGGGATTATTGAAGCTGAAGAGGACATGGCGGTAATTTGCAAAAGCTATGGGAAGATAGTTGAAAGATTGGATATTATTCACACATATAGGCATATGATAGTGACGTATGTAGACATATCTCAGCTAGTACATATATATCAAGTCGCGCACTGCGCTGCACAAGGCAACTACTGTGTCCGTCTCGGGTAGATAGCCCCACACCCAACGTCGCTTTTTGGAAACTGCTACAAAATCGAGACAGCCTATAGACATCACCTCATTTTTTGCTTAAAATCTTAACTAATATACATCTTATCATTTGTCGTCGCCATCAATCTCATTCCCGTCATAATGCCTCCCACATGTGTTCCTACCGAAGAAGACTTTGCCACTCTCGCAACTTCTCTTCCCCACGTTCTCCATTTCCAATCTCAGCCATCCACCACGGCCATCCTCATCGTCTTTCACGGTCTCGGCGACTCTCACACGCCTTTCTCCAACTTTGCCGCTTCTCTTAACCTACCCAATGTCCTCTCCATAACTCTACGTGGCCTCACCCCAATTCCCGACGTATTACTCGGCGGGATTCCACCCCGCGAAGAGGGCCATTGGCACTGGGGTGATGACCTACAGTTCGGTACGGGTGAGGATGATGACGACATTGACGAAGACCCGGGCTTTGGAAAGGCTGCGAAGAAGATATGGGAGGAGCTGATTGAGGGTGTTTTACTGGGCAAATGTGGCTGGACTACGCAGGATATCATGCTTTTTGGCTACGGCCAGGGTGGCTCTATGGCTTTGGCACTATCTCTATATGCTGCGAAAATGGCAGCGACTACAACAACGTCGCCAGTTGAGGGCTCAACTGGACGATTCAAGGGCGTTGTTTCTCTCGGTGGCCCGCTACCGCTTTCTGCTACGACACCAGGCTCTCCTGCTGATGCCGAGTCAAATGTGCTCATTGTCCAGCTTGACAAAGACCAGGAAGTGCTGGTTAAGAAGGAATTTAAGAACGTCGAGGCTGTTAGATGGGGCCGAAAACATGTCGATATGCCGCGTAGTCATGAAGAGACACTTCCGCTAATGAAGTTCTTTGCCCAGTCTCTAGAGCGAAACGGAATGATGTAAAATACAAAGATAAGAAAATAAGAAAATAAGAAAATGTTTTATTTTTTAGAAGATACATATATTTATTGAATTAATATTAAGATACAAGAATGCGTAGTCTGTGGGTTGTTTTTAAAATGCCCCCTCCCCCCTATCTTTTACTCATAAGTCTTATGATTTAGAAACGGTCAGCAGCTCTGCGGGTCGAGCGTTTAGCAGAGCAGCTGCCGTTGTCTGTCCGGCCACGGCCCAGACCCATACAGTCGGCGATCTTGTAGAAGATATCGACGTTGTTGTACACACCGCCAAATAGATCCTGGCAAGGACCGCGGGCGAAGACGGGCACATCGGTCAGCGAGTGAACACCGCTAGCCTCCGAGGTGGGAATAGTACCGTTGACGACGAAACCGTTGACGCTATCTTCAGGGTCGACGTAGTACTCCGAGCCAACCTTTGACACGGGCGAGCGGGCACCCGCGCTGTGGACCTTGTAGTTCTCGCGACGATCAGGGCCAGCAGCCATACCAGCAGCAATGGCATAGCGGGGCTCCCAGTTCTGAGGAAAGTTGGCACCGGTGCCATAGCTGACACCAGAGGCGGCCTCGGTGTACTGAGACAGACCGGACTCCTGGTAGACACCGACAGCACGGCGCTTCTGGCGGTCGGTAGTGGCCTGGGCCAGGTACTCGGTATCGGCAGAGCCAAAGACATCGAAGCCGTGGCCGTGATCAGCCGAAACAACAATCAGAGTCTCGTCCAGAATGCCGAGGTCCTTGAGCTTCTCGATGGTGGCCTTGACGGTATCGTCCAGCTCCATCAGATCACCCAGGGCGCGGTCGTAGTCAAACTCGTGCATCTGCTTGTCGATCGAGGCAGCCTCGCTCATCAGGAAGAAGCCATTATCGCCGCCACGGTCGTTGAGGATCTCGACAGCCTTCAGGGTCATGTCCTTCAGGCCTGGCAGATCTAGGGTAGCGTTACCATTGCCAGAGGGGTCGTTGGTTAGAGATTCGAGGTTGTCGGTGTAGACATTGCGGTCTAGCCAAACGGGCATGTGGCTCTTGCAAAACACACCCAGGGCACGCTTAGAGCTGTCAATCGACTCCAGAGCAGTCTTGTTCAGCGAGATGGAGTAGCCTCTCTCGGCAAAGGCAGCGTAGTAGTCCTTGCCCTGGTACGAGGCACTGTTGGGATAAAACTGCTCAGCACCACCACCGAAGTAAACATCGGGACCGCTGTGGTTGGTCCAGGTGTAGTTGGACAGACCGTTCAGAGCCTGGTCAACCAGAGAACCGTACTGGTAACGGGAACGGGTGTGGGCCGTCAGGGCAGTAGGGGTGGCATCAGCCAGAGCAGCCGTAGAAACGGCACCCCAGGTCAGGTTCTGAGAATATGTTAGTGAATCTCATTCAATATAACGGTAGAATAACATGATCTACTTACAAGGTAGCGGTGCAGCAGCTCAACTACGGTCTCGACCTTGGGATCATCGAAGTAATCGGGTGATGAATCAACGTAGACACTATGTGATAGTTAGTATTTGTCCTGCGCCTACGTTATTCCTTTGGAATCAGGTCAAGCATACCCCATAGCGTTGACGGTACCCTTGTGGCCACTGTACAGAGCAGCAGCAGAGTTGGCCGAGTCGGTGATGTACGAGTCAATCGAGTGAGTCATCTGGTGACCAAGAACAGGGAAGGTGTCCATGGCCATACGCGACTGGTACTTTCCGTTGATGGACTTGTGAGCCAGCAGACGAGCAGCAGTGATCTGTCGTATATCAGTATGATGGGCTATCCGGTGTAGTTAGTGGGTTAGTGTTGAAGTCACATACCATGTTAGTGGTCATTCCATCACCAATGAAGAAGATGACGTTCTTGGCCTTGCGCTTGGCCGAGATAGGGCGGACAACCCAGTTGGCAACGGTGGTCTCGTTGTTGTAGTAGGTAAGAGTAACCTCGTACTCGCCAGGCTCCGTGATAGAGATGTGGCGGTAGATCTTGGAAGCAACGTTTACCATGCTCTTAGAGCCGGCATCCTCTGCGAAGCGGTCCTCGTACCAACCAAACTGCCAGCTCTCCAGCTCAGGGTCCTCCAGAGTGAAAAAATCAGTGATGGACTTGGGCTCCTCGCCAACTTTTCCAATGGTCACAGAGAAGTTCTCATCGGTGTTGCCATCGTTGTAGGCCTCGCTACCGTTCAGCGGAGCGTGAACCTCGACACGGAGATCGAACAGCTGGCCGGGCAGGAAATCAGACTGATCCGGAGGCAGAACGCAGCCAAGTTTGGGGCAGGTACCCAAACGCTGGTAAGTCTGAGCAGCACCAAGAGTGGCCGAAGCCAGCAGGGCGAGAGACGTAAGCTTGGCCATGTTTGTGTAAAGTTGTATCGAAAAGCTATTGCCTAGTCGCCGAGGAAAACGGTTAGGAACACAGACAGGGGATAGACCTTGGGATGGAGAGTGAAGAAAAAAGAAAAAGAAAGGACAAGAGATACATCGGAACGTGGAAGAAAGGGGGTCTCACTTATATGTTAAACACCGGATCTCGTGATACATGCCTATAATTCAGCTAAAAACGCAACTATAGCTATGTTTCCAGGGCAGGGTATTCCGCCAAGTGGTAGTGTGCACTATAGGCACTGATTTAGGATTTAGGGCCTGATCAGCATTCGCTCCAGCAAAGGAATAGCTGATATCAGCACCCAAGACAGTTCATTCTTAGCTGCTGCTGCTGCTGCATTGATAGCGATTCAACCAAGCTAGCACCTTGCATGGAAGATTCGGTGTAATATGTAAACGAATGGGAGTTGGGGCCACAGGTCTTGGCAAACTAAAGTGAGCTGTCGTGGCTGTCGATCCGTTAGCCAATCAACCCTGGGCTGCGATAGCAACGTGGGTTGCGTTTCCTAATAGTTCGGCATCGTGCCACCGATTGTTCGTTCCATTTCTTTTTTGTCTTTGCTTCTCTACTTGAACTAACCCGTAATCGATGCAGCTAGTCCGCGACTATCAGGATGGCATCGCCAATAAAAAAAAAACAGGTACAGGCAGATTATGCGGGATCATATAGAAATTTACGTGCTGCCCACCTGGCATCCAGCTTTGGAGGAGTCTATAGTTACCTCGGCGGTCGGGAAACGAGGCAGGTTTGGACTCAATCTCGGGCATGGAGAAAAGATACTTGCCTTGATTCGTCTGTCAATGGGGGTTCCGAGAGAGAAGAGTGGAAATCTGGAAAGGCCGGACGTCGATCTTATATTAGAAGCAAGGCTTACGGCCAGCTTTAGTTCTCTGATTGTACCCGAAGTATCGTTGTTGGTGGTGATGTGAATAGCTTTATCCCAGGCACTTCTATCGATAGAAGCTAGAAGCACAATTAGGAACTTGACTCTACCATACCGAACAACGATGTAGATATAGATGTAGTTGTAGTTTGGTAAACATCAGACCAGGATTGATGGGTTCATTGGTAGTCCTAGCTTTTGATAGACACTTACACGCTGTTCTACTAATATGCTCTCCCCCTGTTGGTTAGCTTGAATGTGATCCAGTATATCATGGCTCAAGCCAAGACTCAGTGAAGCTATAAACCACAACTTGTGAATGTTCAGAAATCAAGGCAAGGCTGTGATACAATCAATGTCATAGCCATAGAATGCAAATATTTTCGAGTATTCAACCTTCGCAGCAAAACGAAAGGGGCCCAAGTCTTGGCTTCTTCATCACATGCTCTGATACCGCATTAAGCAATTTCTGATGCTTCTACATGCAACCTTGTATAAAGAAGAAGCAAACAATCCGAACGTTAAGGTTTTGCCAGCCCAAGTACTTCTTCTATGCATCCGCTTCCTCTCCAAGCCAATGTGAAGACGATTCGCAGCAACGTTTTTGTCATCATCTTGCAAGGTTATATAAAATCAAGTAGAAAGAGCTTTTGCACTTTTTTGGAAATAACTTCCGACGCATAATCCTTTTCTCTCTAGTATTCACAAATCGTATACGGTCTAGTTTTCCCAAGAAGAAATAGAACGTTTTGTTGCCAAGATCATCCGCCAAGGTTTGGCCAGCACTTGGTTGAATCAATCGACTGCCGCGTGATCGATCATAGCGCTATGATTGGCTGTTGGAGTAGCTAACCCTTACATATATGTCATACCCTGGTATGCTGGTATGCCTAGACTTATACTAGACAGACAATCTTATATCACTTTTTTTTTCTTTTTCATGAAGGCAACACAGCAAGCCAAGAGATTTAGCACCGAGGAAACAAACAGGGAGCCAGAAATACTTCGGACAAAATCAGAAAGAGAAAATGAGAGAATTATCTCATATAACAACTTGCTTAACCCAACAACTGTTATTATTTGACATGTTTGAGATGTCGTTCGTGAACTGTAGCAAAACGAACCTCTATTTGCTATATGATCGACGCTTTACACAGTAGTAACAGATCCATCCCCGGACTTTTAAAGGTCAGGAACTTTAGAGGTAGAAAAGGACTAGAAGGACAAAACCGGCTGTTCAAGACCGTTATTGCAAGATCTGATAAGAGTTTCACGTCTGCATATAAAAATACATTCCAACCAAAGCCTCTAAGCCCGTTCAGTTACCTATCGAAATAGACAAGCCGCAACCTGTTAAAAACGGCGTTTATGCCAACGTGCTTGTTCATCTTCTAGTCAGGATTCTCGGTGGCCGGAAGTAGATAAGAGGGGAATATTGTAAGCGACAGGGGTGGGTGCTATGTATATGTACATTTGTATGCAATGTACAATATGATTGTATCTGTATACAACTAATTGTAGTTAACGTAATGCATAATATATACTATAATTCAATACTACCTCTTGATTATATCTATATATGATGGAACTAAATGTCGTAGTGATGGCTGTTCCGTTATTTGAAGAGTTGTAGATCAAATATATCGTAATTTACTCACGTCACAAGCCATGGACCGGCGTTTCGAGTGTTGACATAGAAACAGCTTATTTTAAGGCAAGAGAGAAATAGTTTGACTAATAGTTTTTATTCAAAATACTTTAGATTCATGAAAAATAGCAATAACATCGACTGTATACATGTAGCAGTGTCTACTGTATGAGGGTTCCCAATAACATGAGAGAACATGTCCCTCTCTCTTTCTTGGTTCTGTAGTAGTAAATCATCTTAGCAGTGATAAATTCAAACCCTCTAGCGCCGTTCTACTTCTGGGGCTTAGAGACCATCTTGTACATGGGATTCATCCACATCTTTTTTGTTTACATTGGATGGCCCGGCCTCCATATGAGACCATGTGCCAGCCTTTGTCCAGACACCCGCTCGCGTATAATCCAACGCTTGGCTTCCCTCGATGAAAGCAAAACGGAAGTACTCGTCAAGCTCAACGTCTGACTGGCGTTCCCACGTAAACCGAGTTTGCGAGTCAAAACCATGATCGAAGAAGGTGCGGAAGCGTTCCACGTCGTTGACGAGTACACTGAGACCTTCGTAAATCGAACTGGGTGGTGATTTCCACTGAAATGTAATACTACTGGTAGCATTGACTATGGCTGCAGAGATGATCTCGGGAGCGAGGATTGTAGGTAGCAGTGATCCGTGCTGGGCGTCGCCTTGTAGCGCAATCGGCGTCTGAAGCACAGGATCGAAGCCCCAGCGGGCAATTCCGTTAAGAAATAATCCCGTGAGGATACCCTGATATAGCAACGATGGCCGTGTTTGCATGCTCGTTCCAGGCATTAATAGCATGGCTAATATGTAGTGGTGGATTCGTAGATTAAGCCCAGGCAGAGTGAGCAATAGCAAGATACCTGCAATGAAGAGACCATAGAGCTTCAGATATGATACCAGGCGTCCTTCTGTCCTAAAGCAATAGATCTGCCCCGCCGCAATTGCAACTAGCAAGATTATAATGACTGATAGTGCGGCCTTGGCACCAGGTTGTTGAGCCAGGTCGTGTGCTTCCAATCGGTTGATTGGTATCCATTCCAACGTGTAGTTCTCTAGAGCTCCTAGCCAGCATCCGCCAAGCCAAAGGATGGTCTTTTCGAACTGAGCAGTCAGTCCCGTCAGAGTCCGTCTGATACCCATTTTGTCGTAAAACACCCATGCCATGAAGACTGCGGGCACAAATCTACCAATCAACTGCGATACAAGATCGGCAATCGAGAAGTGACGTGGAGGATCAGATGCAAGGCCAACGTGCCAGTAGAGACCAACAAAGGTAGTGAAGAAGAAGGCAGCCTGATCAAATGTAACCAGCGAGATAGCAATAGAGAAGGCAAGCGAGACTCCAAGCAGGTTCCACCGCATGTCCTTGGCACTGCACTGTACATCGAGGAACGTGAAAGACAGTGGGAAGCTAGAGTCAAATCCGACGCTCTCGATTCCATGGCGCTTGGAGGCCGTGTAGCTTTGACGTTCACCGACCAACTTGACGACTCCACAACCGCCCTTTTCGTTCGATAAAACACCGGCGTGAAGGGCTGCGCCACAAATGAACGAATCGCCACGGTAAACAGCCTGTGCCTCATCTTCACTTGGGCCGCCAACAACTAGAGACCGATACACGACTTCTTGGTCACCAACGGCTCTCGGGTTGAGAACATGGTAACTAGCACAGTTGGCTGGACATCTGAAGGGGAAGCCGCTTCCATTAAACGGTCGACAATCTGCGCCGTTTAGGCCACATTGGTTTCCCCGCGCCCAGTAGGATACACCACATGAGATGGTCTGTGGATCGCCCCAGCCGGCAATATCTGTAGAAACTAGCTCATGGCGCTTGACCATGGCAAAGACAAGTACCCAGGCAAATATCAGCCCAAAGAGGGCACCCATACGCTGCTTACGTCTAGGTAGAAGCCGGTCGACGACATACAGCGGATACTCCTGTACTGCTGGAAGAACCGGGACTATACGGTAGTCGCGCGGAGAATGCGGGCCGTGTGCCCAGTGCTCCGCAGCAGAATACATGCGAAACATAGTATATGGCATCCATTGCGGTTTCTTGCGGTCTCTCAGAAAACGCGGCGAAGGCGATGATCCGGACGTACCAGTTACAGTAGTAGGCAATAAGAGCTCCGCGTCGTCGGAATCGTCTAGTTCAAGCGCTATGGCTTGGGGATTTGCTAGATGCAACGAACCATTGGAAGACGCCAATGGAGCATCGGGATGGTCGTCTGAAGCTAGAGTTGAGGTGATTGGCGCACTATGGCGGCTTTCGTCGGTAGGTGATGATGGCGATGATTCAGACATCAAAGGCTCTGCTTCGTCGTACGATGGACGCATGGCGGACGAGCTTATATATAGAGGAGGGCGTCCATTAAATAAGAAAAAAATAAGAAATACGCCCCAGGCTAAGTGTGATCTAGTAAGCTATGCTAGACAGAAGCTTTGCGTGCTAACTAACAAAAAGGGCTCGAGTGGAATGTCGGATACGGAATAGCAAGTCACGAGGCTCGGAAACAAATTGTTTCTCTTCTGCTAGGAGACCGCGAAAGTAGTCGGATGTTCAAAAACAAGGCTTAAAGTTGTTGAGTAACCTAATATAAGCAAATGCATAAACACAAAAAGAAAACAGGCCGGTAGCTGCGGGAAGCTTTGTCGGATACAGTACCTGATGACGTCACGTGCGGCGTGGCTTGGTCAAGGTTAAGGCGGCCGTTTTAGGGTTGTATAACCCTACGATACTCAATATTGGGTTCAATACTCTTGGCAGTGCCTAGCAAAGGTTTAGTAGCCTATCCTGAATAATAAAAGCGTTAAAGCGGACTGCCCCACCATAAGATTGAAGCCATCGTGAGATTTGTTTTGATTTAAATTACTTTCTCTTTCGTTTTATTTCCCATTGCTAACTAGAAATTCTATCATCGTAAGTGTATTCTCCATGCCATCTTTCTCATGAACCCAGTCTAACAAGTTACAGAATCTCTTCTTGATCTAGATTGATCCGTAATCTAGTCTAAGACAATGGCTGTCGCTTCGGCTGTAGAGACTAGTTCAACGCCTTCAGTCATTGCTTCTCCGCCCTCCGAGAATGCCCAGGCTACGATGTTTCGTGTCATTAAGCCCGCTCTAGGAAGCGCTGTGACTGGCCAGGCTGCTCGTCTTGGGCGCCTTTCGTTACCCGGAAAACCGGTTGTTGAGACACCGGCATTCTTTGCTGTGACTTCCCGTGGCACAGTACCGCATGTGACACAGGACAATCTCTCCAAGCACATTTCAATTCCCGGTGTCTTTATGGCCTTAGAAGATTGTATGTTGTTTTGATCAATGATGCCAAATATGGAAGCTAGTTCTGAACTAACAAACTATATAGTCATTGAGCGCAAGCAGCCACCTATATATGCCACTCCAGCTAGCCCTCAAGGAGCTTTGCAGATATTTACTGCTACACCAGAGCCTATAATCACTCTTCTTGCAGCACGCCGAGTACCACAAGTACCCGCCCCTCTGGGAAATACTGAGAAGCATGTGACTGTGTTTACCTCAACAGGCTTCACCCAAGAAACTGCTGCCGACTACCCTAACCATGTATTGACGTTACAGCCCGATATCGCTGTTCCACTTGCTGACCTCTCGCTCCCCGGAACTTCGTCATCAGCAAAGCGTGTACGTCGTATGGCATACCGCACCGAAGCATGGCTGGATACTTTCTTAGAGAGCTTGCCGCAGTCCAATACATCAGCCGAGAGGAAGATTGCCATATTTGCGCCGCTTTTGACGTCTCCGCTGCCCATGCAATGGGAGTATATCCAATATGTGACTAGCCGCGCTGCAGAGTTGGATGGCCTTGCAGTTTATGACTCAAAGTTGCTTTTAGATCTGGAGACTGAGTCGTACAAGCCGCTTTCAGAGCTCCCACGCCTAGCTCTTGAGACACCCCAGACGCCACACGATGTTCTCAAGGCAATTTCTATGGGTATCGATGTAGTGACTATTTCATTCTTGAATTCTACATCTGACTCTGGAGTATGCCTAACCTTCCGCCTTCCCACAGCCACGGAGTCATCAAAGGAGGCTGCAGCAAACGCTAATGTCGATACTTCCTCTCTATTACCTAGTGGTACCGATATGTGGGATCTATCAAACCAGGCTTTAGTGTCTCCGTTCATGGAAGGCTGCTCATGCTATGCCTGCACAAAGCACCACCGTGCCTTTGTACACCACTTACTCAACGCCAAGGAAATGCTCGGCTGGGCATTACTGCAGATTCACAACTACCACGTATTCTCAGAGTTTATGGCTGATGTGCGTATAGCACTTGCTAATGGAACTTTCGAGCAGCAAAAGGCGCGCTTTTTGGCTACTTATGATTCAGTCTTGCCTCATGGTACGGGTGAACGTCCACGAGCACGTGGTTATCACTTCAAGGCTGCTGCTCACCAATTAAAGGCCAATGCTCCAGCGTGGGAGAGTCTAAACCAAGAGCGTTTACGGTCTAAATCGCCTGTGAAGCTGAAGAATGAGTCTGCTGAAGCGGAGGCTACAAAGAAGAACAGTGTTGTTGCCGGTGGTGACGCCCCACCAGACGAAAACGTAGCAAAGAAACAGAAAACAGAGCAGAGCTAGATACGGGACATAGACAGGATGGTAGACATGGATGGTATGGATAGACTTATGTATGATAAATAGTAGAGCGATCAGGGATATCATGCATTATACCCTATCAGGGATCCAAAGAAAGAACGAAATAAAAGCAAATGCAGAAGAACATAAAAACTAGCCATCATTTATTTCTGTGAACTCTGCTTACGCGGCGTTATCAAGAGTTTCATAGTGTTGCGCATCAACTCCGGAATACCAACTAGTCCAATCTCATCCATATACTTGAGCACCTTGACCCGATACTCCTGATATGTCATCACCACGCCGCCCTGTGACGCCAGCTTTGCCAGAGACTGAGCCGTCACAGGACCCGGATGGCGACGCATCACAGCATCTGGATCTTCCTGTAATAGACGTTCTTCGATCTGACGGAATGCGGCAATGGACGTACCGGAAAGCGCAGGGGACATGGAAAAACCAAAGGACATAGAGATGCTGATAGTGGCGTCGATGGAACGTACATATTCATCTAGACTTTGCACTAGGTCCGGCGGTAGTCCACAACCTTGCGCTGTAGCATCGCCGCGAGAAAAGGCACGTAGACGCCAAATACAGTTGATGACGTCCATCAGATATCCGTTGAACAGACTCACGCTAGGCTTATCATAGGTGCTGTGGTCGATCAACTGCGTACTGCGCTGTGGTACATGGATAACCTGCTCCAGAGATTGCTTGAAGGTGCAAAGGACCATGCACATGCGTGTTAGCACGGCAGTTGAATGGCTAAACATGAGCGTGAAAACGAGACTGCGAGTGGGCACGGCCATGCGGATATTATCTTTGAGGCCTGGGATCCATAGACAGGCAGCACCTTGCTCGATAAAGTCGAGAATGGCTAGGTAGGCGGCTACAGACGGCTGTGTCTGCGAGAGACTGGCACATAGCGCGTTACAGTGAGAAACTAGGACTGAGATGCTGTTTGACTTGACGATAGATGGCTTCTTGTCGGCTAAGAAGGCACTGGACCAGTTGCGTAGCAGGGCAGTATAAAAGTGAAGAAGCGTTGCCTGTGAAAGAGGCTGGTCTGGTCTGATGATGCGGGCTTCTAGGCTAGTAAAAAGAGACTGGTACAGATCTAGAAGGAAATGTGAGTAATGGTAATCATGTAAATGTACGGGTTAGACCTGAGATTACTAACCTTCCCATCTAGAGAGCGGCACCCACGAGAGAATTCGGAGAATATCATTACGACTATCGACGCCGTTCCAGCCAGACCGAAGATATTCCGTGAAGAAACTTAGGATAACAGGCGGCATATGCTATAAATAGTTAAGATCAGTCCTAAGCCGTACAAGAGCTCGAAGAAACAAATGTTACTACTGACCTTGGTCTGGCTCACATAGTCGCTTAGAACTTGCATCATATCATCCAATATCTTAGCATTGTTCGGCTCGTCTTGGATATCTTGAATCAACGAGTTAATCCAGTTTGTGACTCGGCGCAAAGCCGCTCGTTCTGGTCGTAACTGCACTAGCTTTTGTAGGAGCGGATCTGAGACTACAGCAACTAGTTGATCTGGCAACTCGATCTTCTCTAAGTTCTGAACAAAGCGGGCAACGCCGTCAATTTCATCCAACGTGACGGAATTCTAAGAAAACTGGATTAGCAAGCCAAGACTTGGACTTCATATGCATGATTTGTTGTTCCATATTGTCTTATTCTTACCTCTGTAGCATGTGATGTATGAAGCTTTGGAAATGCGCTTCTCTGGCTATTTCCACCGCTACTTCCGACAAGCCTTCGAGAGCGGAATCCGCTAACTGTGCCCGTACTATCTTGCTCACTGATAGCTCGAGAACGCACTTCCTGGATCTCATCGAGACGTGCTCGCCAGGCTGGGTCTGGATGCTTGAAAGCCGAGGCGCGGCCACGAATGGCTTCACCAACGATGATTTCGGGATAGTAGTCTTTGTAGACACGGAGAAGGCCAATGATGGATGGGTCACTGCCTATACGTAGCGAGAGATCCATTCTAGAGAAGTGTAATGTTAGCTTTAATCTCCCCCATCTTACACGACGTCATAGTGTTATAGTTAGTCCAGTTCAGGAAGGTCGTACATGTACTGAATACGAAAAGGCCGCACGTGTTTTCGCCGCGTGATAACAGCGAGTAAGTGGCATAGTTGTGATCTAAACATCTTGGTCAGTCCTTATCTTACATCTTGCTCTCATAAAGACCAACCTGATAGCCGATGTATCTAGCAAGTTAAACAACACCGCATACGCACGGCTCAAGACCTCTGGCTGTTCCAACACATGATGTATCATAATTAGCCATTTGAGGATTAATGCCTGGATAGGAAACGCCGGTCGTAACTCTCCATGACCGAGAGCCGCGATAGCCTTGATAACGACGCCGGCCGCTACCGTGCCGGCCGGGAACAGATTACGTGCTAGAGCTCCTAGACGCTTGATCTAGGTGGTTCTTTTGCGTTACTAGATCGACTAGCTCTTCTAGATGGTCGGCATCTAGACCATGTTCGTAGGCAGTACCGGCAATTGTATCGACCGTCGGACGGATCGACGTGCCTCGCTGACGCGCAGGGAGCTTAGATGCTGTGAGATTAGGACGTTAGTTGACAATGTAACCATAATGAGCCTTGTCTGTAAGCCAGAGAGGCTATGTCACTTTACCGTGGATGACGTCGTCAATGAGCCCACGAAGCTCGGCGCGGATATCGTCGGCATGCGACACCATCTAAACGCCGGTCTAGAGATGGTTGTCGATATTTGGTAACTTATAACGTAGCCTGGTGATTGTTTCTTTTATCATATAGCTGGTTACACAGAATCTAAAGCCAATGATATACTCGTGATTATTTTTTGTATATCTGACAATTTATGGGATTCATCCATCATTTCTCGTTCTATTACATGAGATTTACTTCTTCTTTCAACTTCTCGTGATCTTAAAAACCCTTAAAAAGGGTCTTGACGCGTTTTGAGATCAAGGGTTAAAGTGTTGAGACCCGGCAACTAAACCCTTAATAAATAGCTTGACCATATGTCTAAACCACAGATCAATTAAAAGCGGGGTAATTGATACCTAGTACAGTCCACATTTACACTTGTATTCCTTTCAGACCCTGATAGTTAAGAATGCTATCATGTGAAGCTCGACTCTAAGACAAACATCAATGATATGTACATACATAGTTGAGTTTCTTATGAATTTAGACTTATTTTCCTTGGCTTTTTTCTTCCCTATTTATATACTCATTAATCACCTGTCGTAACGAATTTTTTTACTTCATATTCATGAGTACTTAGGATCGAGCCATATATCGACCTTCATTTCCCTAATGGATTTACCTCATACACTTTTCACATGTATCTCATAGGTAGATGATAAGATATGCTAAGTAGTTAAGGCTATTCATATGGGAATATCATATATACCCTACTCGTATACCTAGATAAAGAGACCTTGTATATACTGTTATATGTAGAAAACATAGACACTATCAACACAGCTGACTACGCGTGGTTGACATCTTAGGCTTTGAGGCACAAGAATGAACTAAAGAAATAAGGACTTTGTCTCTCTTACTCATCATCGTATGAGTTAAAGACGAAATCAAGACACTGGCTTTTAGTCGTGGAATTATAAACGTGAAGTTGTTGTCGAGCGCATTAGTTTCTCAGCTTGTTGTATTGTAGCCGATTGCCATCTTCATTAATAATTTCATTCGTGTTTATCTTTTTTTTTTCATTTCTTTTCATAAGGCATTGTTAGGCTGCAAGAAATATAACAACTAACGCCTATTTGACTATTACCTTTATATTCAGTCCGAGCCGACACTCCGATATGACGCTACTAGTATCCAGCTTCCTTCTATACTACGTAATGCTATATTATCGGTAATAAGATGAAGTATTAGGATATAAATGCTCATGTCCGTGAAAGCGTCACAGCTAATCTCGGTCAACGCAGGCTATGTACGACCACTTTATTCCTTATTATTTTTTGTTTGATCTCTATGGCCTATCGTTTCCTTCTATTATCACCAAGAGCCTATGGGAAGCCTTTCCGAGGGGAGAGTAGAAAGAGGAAAATAGAGACGATAAGGGAGGTGTTCTAGATAAGCTTTGTGTGACCTTTCTTTTTGTCATCGTCCTATTGTATTCCTTTGTTGGTATCTCAAATAGGAAGCTTAATTGACTCTCCGGTTCAACTCTGGGCCGTGTTTGATATGACGAAGGTTCCTTGATGCCTTCTTTTCCGTTTCATATTTGTCTCCCTATGCGTTCCGTCGTGGAACAAAAAAAGAGTCATGTTTGAATCGTTGTGGCTTTCACTTGAGGCGGAGAGGAAGACCGTCTATTAGGCTAGATATTAGTGTTAGCCACTTAGGTTAAGAACATATCGGATAGAAACAAATAAAGGATTGGTATTGCACTATCTATTAGCTGAAAATGCTCGCTGGGTCATTATAGATTGATATATTTCGTTTAATTCCAAGTTGTCTATTCATATGAAAAGGGAGCCGAGGTTAGGTTTCGTTGTCCCGTGAAACGGTGTCACAGATTGTAGACCCAAATATTAGTGTGTTAAGATGCATAGAATTCGTGACCACAAAGTCACTATAACTGTGCCGGACAACAGCTGGCCATCGATCTTATCGAATCTATACTTTCAGGATGAGTGTGTAGCCCAAGCAGCCCACTTCTCGATTATTCATACTTGTATTGTTACCTCGGGCTGCTTAGGCGAGATCAGTGGCGGCTGCGTTTTAAGTATGGGCAATTGGTTGCGTCATTGGTTATCTCAGAAAGACGGATAAGCCACCATGACTCTTCCAGGTCATATGGCTCGACATGTACTAGGCTTATTACGCTTATACGGCGGTCTTTTCATACTCTCAGTTTCTCTTTCTTTCTTTCCACGTCTATCTACTTTTGCCATGATGTCCGTTTTATTCCTGCTACGGCTCGATACCTTATCTTGCTCTCCAATCAACATGGTAGCTCTTGCCGTGTTGGGCTGTGCTAGCTGGCTGATTGGGTATGATTAACAGCTTTAACAGCAAGCGAAATGGCGCTGCCGAGACTCTCCCGCTACGCGGTGTGATTTGAGATCTCTCTTTTTTCCAATCTTTTTTCTTTTTTTTCCGAGGGATTCTTTGTTGTATATGGAAACAATGGAAGGCAAAAACCCCAAAAAGGTTGTAGAAGTCAGATATGAAAATACGCAGCGGCACGGTTCGTCGATTCCTATTGCACCGATACTACAGGAGTTATATGATGTGAAGCTAGTGAAAGACAACTAATATGGCAATGCCATAAAGTTTCATGAGTAGGTAAGTAAATACTAATTACTTAACAGTACCAATATTTTTGTGTTGGGTTGATATTTAAATTTGTGCAAACAATCCTAACCATATAGCCATATATTCACTTTTGGATTATAGCAGCTATAGGGTTATATTTCATGAGCATATTAGGGTTAACATATTGACATAGTGGGTGTTATGTGCTAGATTGAGAGACAAAGTTGGAGTAACCCCCTCAATTCCAACCTAGAAGTGGTTTATGTTTACCGTCTCTCGTACTTTGGATCGACGATGCTAGTTGCCTAACCGGGAAAATAGCTTAGATATAGACGTTTGATATTAGATGACAGAATACACAATATCGTCTGTCTTTTTCCTTTCTGCTAGTGAGAAAAGGAAGGACGAACAACTCCATATCACTCAAGACTGCGGCCATAGTTCTTTACGATTCCGTGACTGTCCAGAAGAAAACCCAGATTGGGGCTCTTGCCTTGAACGGGCGTTACTTGCGCTCTGGATGGCTCCTGCTTGCGCAGCATCCTGCATCAGATGCATCAGATGTTACTTGGTGCCATGTTGTGTAACAAGCGGTCCACTTTTATTGCCTTTTAGGCCCAAGCTAGCGCAACCACAAATTTGCCAGCCGCTTTGGCCTGGAGTTTTTTGTGGTAATTACTGTAAAAGTAGAAAAGTATATGACGGTCAGTGCATATTGCTGATCCGCCTGTATGGTCCTTTTATTGCTATTATATTGAGTTTCTTGGGTATTATTTGGGTTGTTTTTTTTAGAGGGGATTTTTACTATTCTTTGGTTGTGTCTGCCTTTTTTGCTTATGATTTTCTTCTGGCCGTGAAAATAAGGCGTAAGCAGGAATATTGGTCGTTAAGAAAGAGGAGTAGATGGAGAAAAAAAGGCCACCATAGGAATGACAGATCGCATATATGAGACCGTATATTGACTGTTCCGCTTTATCTTTTTTCTAGCTATAGTTGATGGTGATTTTCAAAGACTGGCCTAAAGAGAGAAAAAAAAGCGGCCCAGAGCTTACTTTTTTAGCAAATGTAATAGATCTCATGAAAAAAAGCATGATGTGATGACACCTATTAAAATATAAGAGACAAAAAGGCTATTATTGTACAAATCACAACTGCGCTTGCTGAATATGAACAGCTGACTTTTGGCGCATCCTATAGTACGAAGAAGGCATTAGGATTTCTGCTCTGTCGGATTCTCTTCTACTCGCTATATAATGATGAACTGTTCATGAACATGGTGTCGTTTTAGCTGTTACTGGAGCACAATGACATCAGTTGTCGCCCGACCAACCTGCCTAAACTTCGAATCGAACATATCAGGGAAAAAGAGAGAAAGGAAACTAGGCTTGTCGACGTTTCACAACCTTTGCTGACTTTGCTGTCCTCCACCAAAGTCCCAATAAGAAGAGGATACATAGTTGCCCAAAGTAAAACATACTACCAGTTAGAAAATAAGAACGGCAAAACAGCACAACCCGATACCGGCTTTGTAGCTTCTCACGGAGCCTAAAAACAGTTTCTCATAGCACATCAAATATCCGCCCAATCAAACATCACATGAAAAGTGCAGCAGGGCGAAAAACGTCGGATGAGATGACGAGCAGCAACTTGCAGGTCTATTAAAGACCCATTGGGAGGGAATCTTGCGTTGTCTCTTTGTTTTCCCTTTTTTTTTTTTTTTTTTCCTCCTTGTTGATATTAGTGGGAACTCAATAAAGATTTAAAAATTATACATACATGTATCTATTAAAACAATTATATGCCAGCAGTGCGTGGTATATGCAAGTGGAAATTCTGCATGCGCTATTGCATCACAGGCCACTCCTTTTTTCTGCAATGACTTTGTCGTTTTCTGTTAGTTCTCCGACTCTCCTTCTTCTGCTGTCGGGCAAGAATGAAATTTACTTGGTTTCCGGGGTTTGTTTTCTTTGGATTGCTTCGTGGCTTTCCTAGCTCTATCTATCTGTGCCATTTTTTCCCCTTCCTTTCGCGTCCTGTTCAATGAGTGAGAGAAAAAAAATAGTTACGATTAGGCTGGTCAAAGGAGAGATATAGCTAGACCTACGAAGACCAATAGGCTACGTGGTAATGATATTGTAATATTAGTCGTAGTACTAAAGTATGTATGGCCCGAGCATTTTGCTGGCTAGGCAAGACCCGAGGCCTTGGGCCGCCCATCGAGGTTGATCTGACAGCCAGCAAACTATGTTTCCGTTAGGGACAACATGATGTGAAGATCTGGCTTTTAAATCCAGATCTTATAACGGATGACCGATTCGGTTGTTTGCGGCCTTTTTTTATTGATTTCGAACTCTGTTCCTACTTGCATATGATAATGATCCTATCTATGTTGCTATGCATATATGTGTATTTATCTATCTACGTACGAATGTACACATGTAGGTAGGCTATCGCTGTATGCTGTCATGAGATGATATCAGCGTGGCCGCCTATTTCTTCAAAACCCTGTTCTATTGCCGTTGGCCATGTCGTGTTACGCTGAGGCTGACGGACAAAAAGGTGCTGGCAGCAACAGTAGTAGCCACGCCCTCTGTCATTGAGTTGTTGGTTAGTGCCCCTTGGCTTGGTTAGATCTGTTGGCCTAAGACTTAGTCCGTAGGAGGAGAAACTAGACCCTTGACAACATGGATTTGAGCGGGTTCTATCTAACCCGGAAACCGGAGAAGAAGCAGCCAAAACCAAGGAATCTCGTGGTCAGTTCAGTTCAGTCTTGTCTATCAGTTTCTAGGCATGGTGCCCCGCTCCAATATTACAGATTTATTCCCTTGGAGCTTGTGCGCTTAGTTCTATCTCTATCGCAGTGTGAGATCTCCAAGCAAGACACCGGCCATATCTGTCCCTAGACCTGGTCATAGGTCGTTTGCCTGTAGTTCTGTTTGTCTTTCTGTGCAACGGCGGGCTTTTCGCACTATTAAGAGGCGGCATCACGATGTGTCTTTCGCTAGATACAGTAGTTGCAGTACCCCGACAGGAAATTTAGCGCTGATTATTTAGGTGGGTTCGTTTTCCATCTGTTTGGCGGGGCTTCTGAATTTATGGATTTATGGATTCATGGCAACAGAAGCTGCAACTGCCATAAACGGTGTATACTAGTCAGAGAGGGGTGGTGATGCTTGCGCTGAATTTTGGTCTCTATATTTTTGCCTTCATCGGGACGAGGCGACTCTGTCTAGATTTATTAATCAATAATTCAAACTAGCTGTAGTGTAAAATCGGGGGATCTTATAGTCGATGAAGCAGAGCAAAAGTAGAGCAAGAGAGGCGAGGAGAAGGAGGAAAAGAAACGAGAGCCGGCAGGAGAAAACAAGGAAGAAAAAGAAAACATGCGAAAAAAAAATATAAAATAAGAATAAGAAAAAACATAGGAATAAATTACACTTGGCTCTATCATAGCACCTCCGCCTTCTTGCCTGCTTCCTTCTCTCATTTTCCTCGCTGCACCGCTCTTCGTTCATATATTGCCGTGGCTATCCCTTCCCTGTTGACCAGCGTTCTTCTTTTCCTCCCCTCCTCTTTTCTTTCTGTCGCGCACCAGCTCGTCGGCGCTGCTTCTGCTTCTGCCTCGCCGCCCAATCGTTCTAGAGGCTCTCTCTCATTCTCTGCCCTACTCCCCCAATCAGCCTCTCTCGCCGTCGATTCGACCGACAAGCCTGATCCTGGGTGCTGGGTTGATTTGCTACGGCTGCAATTATATCGACTGGCCATTGACTAGCAGGCTGAACTGCAATCGTCAGCCTGATTTCGTCTGGTGTCCAGCTGCTGCACTGCGCACTTGCCGCTGCACATTTCTGCCGCCATTGCTTCTTCTGCCTCCATTGCCTCCAGTTCAACGTTGTTAAGGAGGGTCGCAAGCCATCGTGGGGCGATTTTGATGCCCATGATATCTTCGTACTGGACACAGGTCGGGAACTCTGGGTGTGGCAAGGTAAGGGCGCCAGTGCGACTGA
>RHLR01000185.1:0-32039 GCA_009806335.1 Davidsoniella australis
TAATCTTGACGGTAATCTGGCGCAGTCGGCCAACGCGAGGAGAGAAGAGAGGAGACAAACAAAGGTCTAGAAACCAGAAATCAAAGTTTAGCCCACATCATTTGTTCCCATTCATGTTGTTAACAGTGCCCATTGCAGCTTATGGCTTATGAACGCGTACGTCTCGCTATATGGCCTGAGAGCGAAACAAAATAGAAGGAAAAAAGACTCTGCATGGATGGCATCTAGATAAACGAGCGTCATAATAATAGTGGTCTTTATGGGAGGTGGCCACTGTATTTAGTGTAAATTACAGTGTATTTAGTATGCAGTTACTATCATTTAGCCGCATAAACACAGAAAAGCAAAGACCACTGGCGAACCATTATTAGCAAAGAAGCTTCTATATGTGGCCACGTCTACAGTGGTAGATTAATGCTAATAGAACTAAAATGAACTAAAAAAAACCCATAGAATATTGTGCATGCATCCTTACCTCGCTTAGAGGCAACATTTCACTGTAGTACATGACCTTCTATATGGAGCAAATACAGCTGATAATCTTGTGTGAAATGTGAACAAAGGCTTAACGAAAGACGTTTGTTGACCACCAAACTGCATTTCATCTCATGTTGCGTCCATCATCTGACATGCACTTGCCACAGGCGGGATTCTGCATGATTTCCGGAAGAAGAATGACTTTGACTTCTTTATTCGCTTCTGCTTCGATATTTCTATAGTTCTGATAGTGGCTTGTTTTTTAAACAAAAACAGTCCTTTGGCACCTTCTTTTCGTATTTTTCGTGAAATTTTGTGATCTAAAAGCTAGAGAATAAATTAGTTGAATCTTGTATCCCTGCCTTTGAATCCCCAATCCCAACATTTCTATATGTAGTTAGTCATTGATTCTGTGAGCCGAGGAACAGATAACAGGCAGAAAAGCCCTATGATCTCATTGTCAATGTCATCGAACAGATTCTATCCCTCTTTTAGCTCCTTTAGATGCTTTTAGCGCAATTCTATTCCAGATCCCCCAGCCTACAAATGTATCATTTTTTGATCTCTGTACTATTGCTGAAGGAGAAGTTACTAGTGATGGAGGCTCAATAGTATGGCAATCTTATATGTATATTTCATTCAGACATTACATCGTCTTTTGGAATACACTAGGCACAGTTGATATTATTTCTGCCTGCATCACCTGCTGATCGATCACTGACAGAGAACACTCTGTGGCCTTAGCTGCAGCTCGAAGCGCCAAGTGTTCTTTCGTAGCCTTTCTTATTTGACAGCCGTATAGAACTAGCATACTGGATCATACGTGTCATCGCGCTCACGGTTCATATTCTGATCTTCAATATCATCTTCACGACAGGGAGAGATAAGAGGGAAGGCTCAAAATCATTAGTACCAAGAAATTCATGAAATATATTGCTTGCATCAATCCGTGCTCTGCTTTGGGTTTCGGCAATTAAGGCGTTGATCCCTCTGTTGCTTCCGCTCCCCGTTACTTCTGCACTCTAAGATGGATGGTCGATGTGATATTGCATTGATAAACTGCATAGCTTTTTTGGTGGCAGTAGCTTCTTGTGACTGAGTTAATTGAGTGAGGCTCTCTAGCCATTGTCACCCTACGACCTCTGCCCATGATATGTGAAACGAGACATACAATTTCCATTAATACGTGCTATCTAATATATCCGTGAAGTAAGATAACAATGTATATAACTTAATATCAGCTTCAACCTGCGTTTCATAGAAGCTTAGAACGTAGTAATAAACCTCGCATACAATCAGGTCTTGATCCATATTATCCATTTGTATTATATCGTAATAATAACCATGACCATGGCCATGCTATTTCAGATTAGATTTCATCTCATTCTCCATGCAAGCGTTTTTTTTCGTCATATCAACCCGGAAAGGAATCAGGACTGACTTGCTAGGTTCATGAGATAAAGAGAGAGGTCTACAGGGCTAAGTTAAGCCCGGTTTTGGATCTAGCCGGGAGGTGAGCTGCCATGACTGTTGCATCAATGAAACTTTGTCAGCCAGGCCTTTTCTTTCTTTCAATTACTTCCCCTCACTCTGTGCTTTTTTTTTTTTGCTTGTCTTTTGTCACATCTTTCTATATGTATTAATCGATGTACGGATCAAATACTTATCCCTCCCCATCTTCAAGAAGCACAGGCGTAATGAGTCTGTGTCAGCATAATGTGTCAAGTGTATCCGAGGAGGCGAGAGTTGTTTAAAAGGTAAGAGCTAGACTTGGTTGAGGCTGGGGGATGAAATTGGAACTTCTAAAATAGCTTCTATTGACCAGCCTTTCCAGCATCAGTAAGCAAGAGTTCGAGACAAGAATATATCTGTACACTCATTGAATACTGAGTAGTTTGCCATTTTTGAGCTTACAAATGTCTTGCAATTGTAGTACCAGACCTTGGCCGGTAAATTATAATGATACAGTCTTTCAATGGCGAAATTACCACAGACTGTAGTACCATATATCACCATATATTGTATATATTGATGTCCAGCTGAATTACCATTCTACACATTGGTGCTTCCATTTAAATCCTTGTAGTATTCCTAAGCCTGTATCTTGGTCTATCGAATATATACATATCAGATTCGAAGAAGAGATAGTCCCGCAAGAAAAGCACCGTCCATTTCTAACCCTCTTATATGCTAAATGCGGGAAGAATAAGTATATCCTGATTTTTCAGTATATCAATGTATATACAGATAATGTGCGGGGATCACGAATATAGTAGCACAACCTACAAATAGGACTTTATTATTACAGGTATATATTAATATTATATGTAGTATATCACTACCGTGGTGTTTATGTGGGTGGGGTCCATATATGTAATCTTGGGAGCTCTTTTATCATATTATATCTTATTATATATATGTATTATGGTCTAGGCCACCCCTCCGTTCTATATGTATGTAATGTAGATAGACAAGAAAAGAAAAAAAAAAGACAAGATGGAAGGAAGAATGTAATTTAAAGAACATGACTGTATGTGCTATGGTTGGCTACAGCTACAATGTACGATATAGATCTCTGTTTGAATGATACAATACAAGTGACATTATGACACCTACATTTGTATATACTATAATATACAGATGTACAATGTAAATGTATATAGATTGGAGCCGTGTTTTTACCTTGTCAGCAAAGCCCATAGTTGTAGCAGGTAGATGAGATTCATGGTGAGATCTTCAAGCCCTGAAATCACGGGTATGATAATAGTGTGCTCACACGACAGGAGGAATCTCGAGAAACATGGAAAAGCGTCAGCATGGGTGATGCTACGATGTTGAGCAGAAAGCTGAAAACTGCGTGTGTTTCCACCTTATTTGCTTATTTGTGCTGGCGTGTCATAACAAACAAAACGCATGGAAGTTGTCAATAACAACAACATCAATCGTATCAGAATCACGTATTAGCATATTGAGAAGGATGCAAGTGTGATGCCCACCTTCACAGTTGTCAACGGCATAATTTCATAGCATACCGGGTAAAATCAATAACGATGATGGAGATAGATGAAGTGAAAGGGAAAAGAGGGGGTGGGGAGGTCAATGCCACATCTTATTTTTTCCGCAGTGCTGATTTGAGTTTAGCCAGGTCCTAAAGCTTCTCTCCATCCCGGTTGCCCCTGGGTAAAATGCAAGAGGATACTGCTTGACTTGGTACGAAACATGACCTAAGACGCAACTGTAGTAGATGGTATGGCAAGATGGGGATCTGATTACTTGTATGTGGTAGGGCAGTAGTTAGTCCTTCCTCTTTGGCCTGTGATATAGCTGATGGTATATGTGCATATACAATGCAGATAGGCAGGTCAGCAGAGCAAATGGCAAGTATTACTACATATATAAGTAGGGTGCCTCTCATGTTGCCCAAACAGCGAAAAGAGAGAAAACACTTGGACTTATGTAGAAGGATTCATATTGAGGGGGGGAGTCGCACTGTGCAAAGTAAAGCCAGACAAGTAAAAAAAAAGATAGCGGAAAGCGAGAGTACTTGGTAAGTAAACAGCGACGGCAACAAGAGGAAGACTCACTGTAGAATCAGATATCAAGACCAAGGACAGGGAGATGAGAGGGAGGGGTGGGTGTCAAAATCACACACAGTTTTGAACTGCTTGTTATTGTTGCTGTTGCAGTTGTTTCTCGCTTTTGATGTTCCTCTGGTTGGAGTGTTTCAGTTTTCTTATGATCTAAAGGCTGTTGATATTGAGGAGAGAGGAGAGATGGAGAAAACAATTTGGCTGAGCCAAAGCTTGGGCTGAGTAGATGGCTATGCGCATGTCCCGTTTTTGTGCATATTCGGGTATGCAGGTATGCATGTAATGTATATAAAATGACTAAGTTGTGTGGCACGGACCACATATGGTGATAGTGGCTCGCACTGTACGGTCTGGAGAGATACTTTGAGGCGAAGAAGACTGTAACCCTTCTAGTGAAACCCTTACAACTAGTTTTATCTGTATGTCGTCAAATCTCGGGTACTTTATTTACGAGTGTACAGATACCACCAATACATCAGCAACATCAAGGATATGAAAAGAAAAGAACCCGAATAGCGACGTATCTCGGATTTTACTTAAACCAAACCGAGAGACACAAAGAAGGCAAAATAACGCAAGCCAAGAACGGCAGAAGGGCAAATTACACCAAAAAAATCGTGAGAAAAGGGCAAGAGATACATATTTGTCGTACTGCAGCGACCTCCCGGTGCTAATAGGCTGGTAGTAATAACAGTAGTAGAACTTTAAGTGTGTTCCTAAAGCGGCAGACAACCAGACCATCCACGGACAGCCCGTGAGCTCTTTTGCACTATAAAAGTAGCATCGAAGCTGCTGATAACAAAGCGCCTGTGCCGAACTGACCAAGCAAACTGACCAATCAGAAACCTGCCCACACGCCCTTGATGTTTATTTCCGCCGCTAGGAAACCGGCTGTTGAGATGTGGGCTTCTATCACGTTCTGGATGTTCGTTACGCCGTATTGATCACATACACAGCACTGTCTTAGAGTGAGGTGGTTACACCTTTTGTTTCCTTTTTCATTACCAAGTACATGAGGAGATATCGGAAATGTGAATACGTGTCCGAGTGGACAGTTAAGCTAGCTATACACCACAGTTAACGAGGGGGCTTTGCGCTCTTCAACTACATGCTTAGATTGATTCTGGGGTGCTATTAGTATGTGCTACATACAACTACCTACTTGTATACAGATATGTACATATCTGTATTCAATTGGTATTGTTAGGAACACGGGGCTACCTTTTGAATCGCTAAAATGGTCACGAACATACCTGCATACTAAGCTGCATACGCATGTCCTTCTTTCTGCAGAATGTATGTATAGATGCTCCCACACCATAACATACCGTACCATATCATACCACACTATGACATACCGCGCCAGGCCATACTACTTTATGCGGTTGCAGGCTTGTAAACTCGTAGATTCAGAGTCCTGTAAACCTGTGAAATCGTATACTAGAGTAGAGGGAGGGAGGCATTTTGTTCTATTTTGTTCACCGCCTATTGCGAAACAGCAGGGCGGTTTATGCATGCAGGCGGACAAAGAAGTCGATCCTAGCTCTCTTATTGATTTATATTTCCCCCCCGATTCCTTAGACAAAAAGACTACAGGATGAGGAGCAGGAGTCAGGCGCAGTACTGACTGGAGAAAATAGAAGCCAAGAGGGTGGAAGAAGCAACTTATATGGTTGTAGCGGTACAACTCTGGCATAGCACTGGTTACGACTGCGACATACAAATGTATAGTAATGATAATATGTATGTATATACAACTGTGTTTGAGGTACTACTGGGACATATGTTGTGCTGTCTAGTTCTGATAACTACTGCCGACTTGACTTTTGCTGGCGATTCGCCCTGACTGACGATTAGTTTCGTTGGCTGTTTATCCAGCGTGGGGGTGTCTACAGCAAAGATGTCACTTTTTGTATCTTAACGAGGAGATCATGTATATATGTATAGGCCTATATATCTGTAAGCATATGTACTATGAGCATGTTGGGTTAGGGCAGCAATGCGTATGCAGACTAGCTATATGACCCATCAAAGACGATGCTCCATGTACAACGAGTAGGCGAGTGAGAAAGAGAGAGTCAGGAAGGGGGCGAGCGAGAATTTAGAATGTGGAAAGATTCCCTAGCTGGTCGGGCCTCATTTATAGAATGTATTTGTTGTCGAATAATATTGATGTTTGTATACATGTATCATACTATAGCCATCCATGATACCCCAAATTGTGGTCATTCATGGAGCCCGACACTAGGGAACTAAGTAGAAGATATGTAAGGCTGGCTTTTTGACAAGTTGTTGGTGTATGGAAGCCAGTGACTTACCACCTTGGAGTTGCCAGGTGTGCATATATTTGAATGTAGTATTCATATGTATCTCATCACAGTATTGTTAGGTACATTGTTCTAGATGTTCAAGTCACTAGTTGGTTCTTCTTTGTTTCTCGAACTTTCGCTTAGCTACTTGATGCGCTGGAGTTATTAATAATATAATTGTACATATAGACCTGATCCTACGATGAACTATCGAAGAGGTTCAGTCTGCTCTTCTATAACATTGCGATATGTAATGTATGAGATGTTGACTATCACGGAATCGATGTAGCATAGACACCATGAAGTAAACAAGCGGCCCCGAGATCAGGTATTAATATAGAAATGTATCTGTGTGCATATGTTGTATGCGTGTACACAAATGCCGAATGATCGTGGACATCCGCAATACGATTGAAGGGATAAGAATCACTCTGAACATGTGCCTTAACATATCACTTTTAGTTCGCCGCTTAATTATCTGGGGCTTCTAGGCCAATACAAACGAACAATACTTGATTATCGAAGAATATAATAACCTTATGTTGGGCCTAGCACTAGTCATACAGTGATATATATATACATAGATCCGATGAGTACGATTACAGACATGTTAACACCCTTTTTTGTGATTTATAGGCGCATAGTCGAAAACGACTCATGATCCTGTGAAGCTCGGTTTTACAGAAAGCTATAAAATAAGGGATGCCGATGGATAGATGTAAGACATGCATATATAGAGAGATAGTATACAGGCTGTACTATAGGTCAGAGACGAAAACTTCTGATATTATAATATTCATCAGCACAGTGTAAGACAAGTGGCGCAAGAGACAAGGGAAGCATTTGATAAGCACAATAAGAAGACAAAACTAAGCGCTGATATTAGAATTAGAAGTTAGAAATATTGTAGTGAATATCGTAATAGATGTACTTGAGAGACCTTTTAATCTAGCGCTGCGTTTCCTAACAACGCATGAAAGTAAGGGATAGTCGAAATCGCAGTAAGTGGCAAGATGATCCCTGATATGGATCAAATAGATTGCCGTACTTGTCTTTGAGTGATACTTTGATAGAGAGGAAGTTGACCTTGGATCGTCAATAACTGTACCCTAACCCATCCGGTAGTCCTTTCACGTGACAGACGACAATTCTCTTCATTTGCTAGTGATCCCTCCTTTGATACTACGTATGGTACTGTGATACTACGTGTTGCTGTGATGGCAACTTCTTTAGTGATAAAGCCTGGTGTGGTTGCACAAAGAAATACGTAGTCTTGTCAGGCCAAAATTGCCTGATATGACTTGATATACTCTAGCCAAGAGTAAGAACAATCAAATAGCTACGTGTAGCTTGACAATATATGGGCTTATTTGGAAACAAAAGCATATCTTAGGATGGACATAATGATTTAAAGATGATCTAGGATCAATGCCTTCATGCGTTACATACTAGTCAAGTGGTGTGCTAAGGAGCTTTTCTGCTTTGTTTTTCTTAGCACCTCTTCATAGTCTCCAGAATAAACGGGACGCTGCGCAGGGAAGGGAGCCTGCAAAGAGCGATTGGGTTCGTTTGCTTGGTTCATAGTACAACTAAGTGTAGATGTGGGTTACAATTTGCAGTCAAAGTTTTGCAATTGCAAAAATTTTAGCCTGGGATTCTGAGGCCCATTCAATTTGCAATTGCATACTGCATAAAAAATGCTGGGCTGCCAGGGTTCTTGCCGGTTAGTTAGTGCCAATTCAGAGCTCTTTCTGGGACAAAGCGCTGCCAGAAGAAGCAGTTGCAGTGGGTGGTAGCTTGGCTTGTGATTGTGATTTCATGGTTATGACTACGGGTTTTGTTGGTAGATTGGTGATAGCCACCCAATTTTCATGTAGAAACTGCCCCCCTTCGACCTGCCTCGCTTTTCCTTCTGGCAAGAGCAGAAAGAAGAAAAAAAAGCAAAAATCACATCCATCATCACGAGATACCGTTTTCTTTGCAGTTGCTGTTCCCTTTCTTTTGCTTTGGTGCGAAGTCTATCATACTGTTTGTGATCGTGATTCCCTGCACAATTGGCTGCGGCATTGCATTTTGGGGATTTTTCTGCAGCTCTGCTTGCAATTATTTATTATTCTTGATATCTTCTATATTATTTTTCTACTTTGCTTGGTTTCATTTTGCAACTTCTTTTCCCTGTTGTTTGAGACTACAATATCTCAGCCGGTGGCCGCATATACAAATATTTTCTTGATACTCCCCCGCCTTCGCTTTGGCCATTTCCATCCCAGCAAGGCCTTAATAGTCCCTTCATATCTATCTCATCCCCCCTTTCTACAAGACAAACAACGGCCTGATTTGGCTATTCTCGCGCCGACCGAACGTTTCTCAACCGATTGATCAACTCGCTCCGTCTGCTGGAACTCTCCACATACGGGCCTGAATATAGACGAGAAGCTCCTGTAAAGCCTTTAAACTAGAGCTCGTGAGCCAGAGACCTCGGAGTAACCCTCAAGTCCACGCCCTCTTCACACCACACACCACACACCCCCACCAACACCGAGCTTGTCTTCTTCACTTGACTTCCTCAGCCTTCCCTCGACCTTCTCTCGAAGCTCTGTCAGCCCGGTTTCCACCATGTCTCACTCTACCCTCTCGCCCGCCACCATCAAGGCCCTACAGCTGCCTATTGCCGTTGGTGCGGCTGCAATCAGTGCTTATCTCTATGCCCGGCCCGTGCTCGCCTTCACGCCGTCTCCCGACTCTCCGCCACCTCTGCGTGCTCCTCCACGCCCCAACGCCGGCACATTGACCGAGAAGCAGCGCGCAATCCATGCCTATCCGCCTGATATCCTTCCCGGTGGCCGGCTAGTGGACACGCCGTACGGTAATGTCAATGTCTATGAATGGGGTCCGGAGGACGGCGAAAAGGTGCTCTTGGTGCACGGAATTGGATCGCCCGCTCTGGCCTTGCAGGATCTGGCCGAGGCTCTGGTAGCCAAGGGATGCCGCGTGATGCTCTTTGGTAAGTGTAGACTAGATAGACACTTGGGGAAAATTACGGCCATTGTGCCAAGGCGGAGCACAAATCGAGCTTAATAGCGGTGGATTATCGCAGTTGCCGCTATCTAGCATATGCTGGTCAGCTAGCCTCACTCTGTGGATGTTTACTGCATAGCCATTGTCCTCCCTGCGTCGGTTGACTGGTTTGCCCCTGTTGCTTGCATCTACAGACCTGCATAACATGCAGATACGGGTGGCATGCTGTTCCTATCGCTACTGCTACTACTACTATCATTATTTCTTCGTCACTTGGGGTCTTTCGCTAACCAACATCTTCCTCTACCATAGATCTCTTTGGTCGTGGCTACTCCGACGCTCCCTCCGATCTGCCTTACGATACCCGCCTATACATCTCCCAGATGCTGCTAGTTCTCGCGTCCTCCGATTTATCTTGGACCGGCGCCGAGTCTTTCCACTTGGCTGGCTATAGTTTAGGTGGTGCCCTAGCTGCTGCCTTTGCTCGGTACTATCCTCGCATGCTCAAGTCACTTTCACTCCTAACCCCCGGTGGTCTTATGCGCCCATCACACTTTGGCTTTTTCGATCGCTTGTGTCTGGCTGAGGGCGTTCTTCCAGAGGCCACTATCCGCTGGCTCATGCGCAAGATATTGACTCCATGGGATCATGTTCCTTCGGTCGCCGGTGGTGATCGCGGCGTGCTGAAGCAGGTTGCCGGCGAGTCCGCCGACTTTGACCGTGTGGTTCTGAGCCCTGCTCGGGATAGCAGAAGACAAGTTGGAGACACCATCTGGTACCAGATCAACGAGCACGCCGGCTTCATTACAGCATACCTCGGCACTCTACGTCATGCCCCCGTTGCTGGCCAGGGCAAGCCTGGCGGCACTTGGTCGGAGCTCGGCCGGGTGCTTACTGCCCGCCGTAGTGCTGGTCAGACTTCAGAGCCTGGTCTGCCAGGAGGCCGCGTCCTTTTAGTACTGGCTGATGACGACCACATTATCGACAAAAACGAAATCCTAGTGGATGTGAAGAATGCACTTGGTGAGGATGCAATGGAAACCCTGGTGCTTACCGGCGACCATGAGATCGCCATCACCAAAGGTGCCGAGATTGCCAATAAGATGGTGTCGTTCTGGGGTACCGTACGAAACTAAAGATTGCCAGTCTGGTTTCACTATCACTAGTACTACGTACAAAAATGGCGGATAGACGACGATATAGGTCGTTGGCCTATTTATTCCCTCTTTTTATTTTCTCCCCTCCTTTTCCCCTTTCTGTTTCTTTTGATAAGAGGCTATCGGCATGAGTTTATGAACAGAATCGCCGATAGTCTATGAATGAATGAACATGTACCAAAAAGACAATGTAATATAAAATTTCAAGATATACTGACATAACCCTCAAGAAGACTGCTTCTGTGCTCAAGATATTATGCCATTTACCAAGTCTAATATTATCCATATACATGCCTCCATGATGACAAAACGATTATATACATTAACAAACACCTCCAAGTAACGCCAAAAAACATGGCTAAACTTTGATAAAATATGAAAACTAAAAGGGATTTAAGTAAAGCAAACACTTCGTAGTCAGGTAGATCGAGAACAGACTAGTAATAGGTTCTCCCCCGGTGTTTTATTTGTCGAGGCTACGAGCCTTGACAAACCGGTTTATCTGCTCCTTTGTGAGCTTGTCATTGTACTGTTCTTGCATCTCGTAGAAATACACCATTTCCTGGGTACAGTCGACAATAGCAGCGATATCGACGTTACTCTCAGCCAGCCATATAGTATATTGCTGTACTCGGGTAAACCACAAGTTTCGCTTCGGTTGAGCCGCCATCTGACCTGCTCCAGCCGCTGCACCACCAGAAGCGCCGCCAGAAACATCTCCAGGCATAGGACTACCAGTCGGTATTGGTTGTTGGGCAGCCTGTGAGATTGCAGCAGAAGCGTTCGCCATAGCCGACAAATTTACGCCTGGTGTTGTTTGGCCACCGGGTGCGACAACGGTGGCGTTATGACCACTACCAGATGCTTGAGGAGTTGGGCGTAGGACGAGAGAGAGCATTATAGCGGTAAGGGCGATGATGTGCGGGTCGGCAAGAAGTGGTAGATCGGTCATGTAGCTATCGTTTATGAGAGACCATGCTAACGTGACGTCCTCCTGCGTCAAGGTCAGGTCGACTTGGAGGGCTTGTAGAGTTCGGTATGGCTGGTGGATGATGAGTTGAGACTGCATCTCGGCGATAAGAGCAAACTCACACTCGCCTAGTCGGCCGGTGTCGATTGTCAGACAATCTTGCCAGAGCGCTTTTGCCTCGCTAACGATAAATCTAATATGTTGTGGGCATTCTTCGATCTTGCAGGCAAGATATACAGCAGCGGCGACCACCAGGTATGGGTTTGTGCGGCGGATTTCGACTCGGGTATAGTACCGCTTGATGTACATCTGAGCAGTAGAGATCGCCTGTTGTCGGATCGTGAGGCGCTTGCTTAAACGATTGATCACTATATACGCAAATTAGAAAGATATCCCACCATTGTTAGCTATTGAGAAGTAAGATGCTTCATAGGAACCCAACTTACGTGTGTTGAAGTATATGTATAGATGACGATGCTGTTGCAACGGAAACATTTGCCCTAGGTCGGCATTCTGCTCTTCAAGTTTGGCACGTTTCGTAGCTAATTCATCTTTCGTCAAGTGCCAATGGCGCCGATGTGTAGATTCCCAGTAGTTGGCAGACATTGCTACGGCTTCATGAACCAGTGAAGAGAGAGCTTATAGGTAAAGCAGCTCAATGATGTTGAGGGATATTGATGTTTGTTTGGCACAGATTTAAACGGAGTGGAAATTATAACAGTGCTCTATTGATCTGATAATACCTTCTTCTATAAGATGGATTGGGGTTACGAGGGGCATTTGTTGCGTCATAGAGAAGCTTTGCTTACAGCAATATTATTAGCCTAGCAATATTCAGCCTTGTTGTGTTGGAGCTCTCTATTTCCTAATTGAATTAATATGCAAGGCTATGATACAGCTCTGGTCCTTGCTATAAGAACCGTCCATAGCTCCAAAAAATGCCAGTGGCGTTCTAGATCCTCCATTCGATATTTCTCAAGCCACAGAAGCCACAAATATGCCGAGCCCAGTTGTATCTTTTGTTCTTGGTTCACGGGTCTTATTTGTATATATACATCTACAGCATATGATCCCGCATTCTTTTGATCCTTCACTTATTGTTCACATGAAAAAATCAGTGCCTGTGCATCTGATCCATAGATCCGGCGCCTAACAGCGGCTTAATTCCCTTTCTCCGAATATTGAATTGCTTCATTTTCAGCTCAGCAGTAGAATAAAGAATCAATAGTGAATGTATATGGAAATCAAACAGCCATCAGCTCAAAGGACATGTGGTTACATATTAACATGTATGCAATTTCAAGAATTCCAACATTCGCTCTTCTGACTTGTTCTGAGTTGACGAATGGCCCTTCCTTTGAAAGTCGGCTATGAAAGTGACCCTTAGTCTAGTCTCTCTACCAATCAATGCACTCCAAATCCAAGTTGCACTACTGTATCGTAGCCACCTCAGTGGAGGGACGTCAGAAAAGTATCCACGAAACAGTCGGTCTCTAGCGCATGAAATGCTAGGAAAGCATCCCAGATTGGACTGGTTTTTTTTTCTTCATCGGGGTTTGTTGACTTCATCTTAATCGGCAGCAGACTAGAGCAAAAAAAGCGGAACAAGGCTTACTGAGCTTCTCGCTCTATAGCAATTGACCCCTCTGTATCTTTGTATTGACTTTTGTATATCAACTGACTGACCTCATAACGACAATTGAATACAAGCCTCAGAAGAATTAAAGCCCAGGTCTGAGCTCGGAATCAGCTACCCGTCTTGTTCTGGTCTGATTTTTGATCGCATTGGCATTGGCTTTGGCTGTGCGCCCTTGCCTGTCAACGGCACTTTGGCTGTTATTCTTGATACACTTAAGTCTGTTTGACACTCTTCTTACCATCGATCCCTATCCTATCTATTTTATTCTCCCCAAGTTGCGATTTAACCTACTACGACTGACTTTTGAGCAACACATTTGCTTTACTCGATCCCATAACGTCTTTTCGATTGCCAAGTGTCTACTTTTATTTACTATCCTTCAAACGCTATTATTCCTCGTTTATACGCTCGGCTATATCAATTACCTCTGTATCGCTAGATTACGTGCAGCAACGTGCAAATGCGCAAGCCTCGTCAACAGCTCAAATCTGACGGTTGACGCCACTGTCCTTTCCTCTCCAGTCTCTCTTTTGTAGCCAATTGATTATACGCTTCTATCCTCTCGCTCTCTAAATGTCGTCATGACTGTCTCTGGGATCTCCCAGTACAGTCACGAGTACCAGCTAGATGCTAGAACAAGACAGCTATGGTCGCGTCTTGATTCTCAAGGCAAAGGCGAGCTTGACCTTCAAGGTTTACAGCGTGGTTTACAGAAGATAGATCATCGTAAGTCTTAGCTAAGCTTGCTATCGTTTCTTGTGTATCACGACTACCCGGACTATGCTAACCTACGCTTTTATAGCTATGAAAAATGCCGACTTTATGCTGAAGCGAATGATCCAGGAAGCCGATACCAATCGTGACGGCAAGATCCAGTTTGCAGGTGGGTTGTACTCAATATTACCGTCTCCTCCCCCCTTCACCCTTCATTCCAACGTAGAAAAAATATGAAAGACGCCGAGATATTCCCATATTTGCCCTGCTCCCCACCGCCCAAGAAGCACGATTGTACACTACTTGCGTCTCTGCAGTGACTATGGTCTAGTCTACCAGTATTATCATCATGCAGGTGCAATCGCTAACGAACCAAACTCGCTACTATAGAATTCGAGAGCTTTGTGCGACAAGCCGAGGCGCAGCTTTGGGAGCTGTTCCAGACTATCGACACCGATAAAGACGGCAAAGTCGGCCAGCGCCAGATGCAGCAAGCCTTCAAGCGTGCTGGAATATCTATGCCTCGAGATCGTTTGGCGGACTTTTTTACCCATGTGGATCGCGATGGAGACGGTTTCATCAGCTACCGCGAATGGAGGTAGGCATTTAGGATATATGTACATCTTTTTTTATATTATTAAGACTCAGTTTGGCGCTAACAACACCAATAATTGGCCACCTGCAGAGACTACTTATTATTCATGCCCCCTAGCGACGATTCGACTTCTCTACACGCAGTATTTTCCTTCTGGTCATCCATAGTCACTCTAAACGCCGAAGGCGACTCCTTAATAAGCGACGATACTCTTCACCACACGTCTAAAAGCAACTCTCTTCTACATCTTCTCTTTGGATCAATCGTTAGAATCGCTGCTCCCAACGACGCCGAGAATATTCAGAACGCGCAAAAGGCCGATGTCATTAGCAGCCCTAAAGAGCCCACGAAAAAGACTACGGCGCCGACAACACATACTTCAAGCACATCCAAGCCCATACCCAATGTTTCAGAGTCGATACCTATTACACAGTCTTCAACTGGTCGAAAACGAGGCCTGGCTGGCACAGCCGATAATCCCGAACCAACAGCCAGTAAGACTATTTCATCGCACATCACAGCTTCGACTACAAGCTCTACCAATAAATTACAAACACAGCCACTCGAGTCGACCGCAAATATGGATTATGTAGACGACGATTACGATCCGTTAGAATCGGGCATTGCCGATCAACACTACCAAGCCCATGACGAACTCGTCAAGGTTAAAAAGGTAGTCAAGCTCTCTGATTTTGTGCCTGATCCTGGATATTTCCTTGCTGGTGCTATCGCTGGAGGTGTTTCTCGGACAGCCACTGCTCCTTTGGATCGTCTCAAGGTGTATCTGCTTGTGAACACGAATGTTGCATCCGAGCCTGAGTCTGTTATGGGTGCCTTGAAAGCCGGTAATCCCTTCAAGGCCATCCCGAACTCGACTATTCCTATACGCAAAGCAATCCTCGATATATGGTCGCAAAACGGGCTTCGTAGCTTCTTTGCCGGCAATGGTCTAAATGTTATCAAAATTATGCCGGAAACTGCTATCAAGGTAAGCAATTTTAAGGTGTGGTCATGATATTTCATATCTAACAAGCTAGTTTAGTTCGGCACTTATGAAGCCGGCAAGCGGGCCATGGCCAACTTCGAAGGTCACGATGACCCCAAGAGTCTTACATCATGGTCCAAATTTGCGGCCGGTGGCTTTGCCGGTATTGTTGCACAGTTCTGTGTCTATCCATTAGACACTCTGAAATTCCGGTAAGTTTGGACTTTGCCCTTTTTGATCCTGATATATCCCGACATCAGGTGCAAACCATACTTTCGTTCAGCTACTCACACAGCACAACATAGTCTACAATGCGAGACGGTCAAGGGCGGTTTAAGCGGCAACGCCCTCCTTATAGAGACTGCCAAACGCATGTACCAGACAGGCGGAGCCAGGTCTGCCTATCGTGGCGTGACGATGGGCCTAATTGGCATGTTCCCATACAGTGCCATCGACATGAGCACGTTCGAATTTCTCAAAAATGCCTACAAGAGCTACATTTCCCGTAAGCAGGGCATATCAGTCGACGATATTGAGCCAGGCAATATCGTGACCGGCATGATTGGTGCAAGCTCGGGTGCTTTTGGAGCAACAGTAGTATATCCGCTAAACGTACTGCGTACTCGTCTACAGACTCAAGACACGCATATGCACCGCGCGACGTATACGGGCATTTTGGATGTTGCACAAAAAACAATAAGTAATGAGGGTGTTCGTGGTCTTTATAAGGGTTTAACGCCAAACCTACTCAAGGTTGCGCCGGCTCTTAGCATCACATGGGTGGTGTACGAGAACTCCAAGCGGCTGTTGCGGCTAGAATAAATATTAGTATACAACTTATATGATAGATCAGAAATCCAAAGTCAAATGGAATTCTTTAGACTTGCATAAATGCATTTTATTTCTTCACTTTCATGTTTTGTTTAAGTCACATTCTGGTTACAGTATGCTTTTTGGGCTGTTTTGTTATGGTATTTAAACTACAAGGTAATGTGAAATTGTACAGATGGTGTTTGCTTCATGCCCATCGTTATGAGAAATATATCTGATACAAATTTCATTGTAGTAGTTGAATAATTGCATATACGGTACAGTGGCAGTCTAAGGTACCAGGGACATATGTATATTTCACTTTATATAACATATTAGAGTAAAATTCAGAATAGGATATTTTTGATGAAGAGTTATTATATAATCATTATATTATTTGTAACTGGTAAGTTTCCTGTATATACTAATCGTTTCTGTTAGCCGAGTCATTCGCGAACATTGGAAGAGAAACGAAGAGGATTTGTTTTTGTTCAATCAGACAGCCACATTTTTTAAGGAGAGAATAGACTTCATTTGTCCCAAGTTAGGCTCTATGGGAATCGAGTGGAAACTGCGAATGTTCGTGGAAACTTCATCATATGAACGGGGGAAGAGATTGTGAGGGTGTTGTGCAATTACTGAGGATAATATCTTACCGAATGAATACTGGAAACATACAAGCCAGCTGCTTGTTTATATTCGGGTTTATATTTTTTTACTATTTTTTTTTCTACTAAGAAATGATGTTAGCGATTATGCTTCGTGATAATGCTGGATATCAATCAACACGAACAAAGATAATAAATCTTGTTTTTGTTCAGAGCTCAGACACGATTACTGGCAAGTAACAGGCCCAACTGCGATGAAGGGCCCGAAAGACGAGATTTCCTCATGGGCGTTTCGGCTGGGAAAAGAAGACTTAAATTGGATGTCATCAGAGCAAGAACCGCAGACTTCTGCGTTGCAAGAAAAAAATATGTTTGTTGTTTTGTTGAAGATGGAGTGAGCGAAAAGTTTTTTTCTTACCAATTTGATAGTGACGGTTTCCCTGGAAGAAACCCCACGATGTCCTGGCATTGTACAATAACAATGTTTGCCATGGACTTATTTTCTGCTTCTGTTCCAGGCAGAATATCGAAAGATCAAGACGATTTCATTCGATTGAGAAAGACACGCTTATATCAAAGCGTGAAAGCAAGTTGTTGTGATGAAAGGAAAGGAAAGAATCATCTGAAATGAAGAGGTATGAAAATTTCTTGATATACTAGTGCACAGTGCTATTTACGCGCATAAAGCGGGTCACACTGTTCTGTTTATACGGTGTAATCTGTCACGTGGAATCTTCGTTTGGCTTCTTTTACCTTATTAGTGGGGCATGAAATATCATGTTATTGTACAGCTAAACGGCAAGTTATTTTGCTAGTTCAGGTTTGTCTAGTTGCGAATAGTGGGTACGGCAAATTATGTGGTATCTTAGAATGCCGATTAAAGAAAATTAGCGGCGCATCACTGAAGCTTTGGTGATTTTCATAAGCTGTAGCACTATGTAACCCTTGTCTTTAGTTGTGATGTTAACCCTATTGTTGGCAACACCAAATGGTATTACAAGCATACATAGCAAATACAATGACAGTAGCTCGGTGTTTTAAAAAAAACGGCCGAAAAACGTACTATGTGTAAGAGTAGTAAAGTAACAGAATTCCTGCTATTGTATGTAGTATAAACTTGATATTGAATAGAAGTATTGATTAGAATTCAATACGCAATCTACATTCTTAGATATTAGTTAAGCTTTCTTAATTTTTTTTTTGTAGAAGTAGAATAAAAGCTAGCCACATGACAGTTGCAGTTGCAATTGCGCCGACGGAGTGGTTGAGCCGAGGGGTCCTCTTCGATATAGCAATATGGAAATGTAATACCGATGGAGTCTGGAGTAATCTCTACCGCATATTAGAATACTGCCGAAGTTGCCAAGAAATGAGACCCACCGATTGCGAGAATTCTGCGTTTTAATTGGACTGGCTGTCTAGATAGGACCACTTATATTCTTCTAAACAATGTACAACATCTATACCGCCTGCTATTTATGGAATAGTAGCTAGATAGCGTTGGAATAGTGGAATCCATGTTCGATTTCGGGGATTTTCTCATTGACTTGTCGTTCATTTTCTGATGCTTGCTATGTATGGGCTTGTTGAGAATTATTGTAGATTTTGCTGGTTGGAAAGGCTGATAATACAGCGATGAAATAAACAGCTATGATGGGTGATACTCACTGATTTGTGTGATAGTCTGTGACGATTTTATAAACCTGTTTTCCTACTAGATATAGATACATATGTGCTAAAGTGAGCGTTTGACTTGTGGGCTAAATGGAATGGTAATTTAACATAAATATGCAACTAAACTCTGTATGTCCACCCTGTCATATTGGAGGTCTACAACTAGTGTACCTGTCCTGTCAATCGACTTCTGTGCTGCAAGAGGAATTGTCAACATCCAATGCCGCTACTACTGCATGCTTACATACTAGGTACCTAGGGTAATCTTAAGTCAAGTAAAGTCAATCAAGATACTGGCTGCGACGGTTGAAGAACAGAGGCTGGAACACTGAAGACGAGAGGAGCAGTTAAGTGTGCACTGCAATTGGCCAGTAGGTGAGTGACTAGTGTGGTCTGTACCTGCTTGGAACTCCTTGCGTTGGTGCTTTGCGTTGGTGCTGACTGGCCAAGTTGGAGGTCTGAGCAGTACAGTATGCGTAGTTGTAGAATATGCTTATGCTTATAGTTGTAGTTGCATGTTTGCTATTTCTGTAGACCATAGATTGAATTATGCATCTATAAGGCTGTAATCAGAGCACTTGGACAACTGGATAATTGCTTGCTGTGGTGCGCAGCCACTATATAAATGGCTCTAGCTAGGCCTACGATATCTTGTGATGCCTATATTTGCAAAGCTGCCAGTTAGCTTGACCTGCTTGCCCCTTGCCCGCTTTTTTCTTCTTTTTTTTTTTTCCCTCTTCGTGGCCTAATCTAGATTTCTATCCATCTCTTGTTTCATTCATTTCTCCTCTTTGCTTTCCTTGCCACTCTATCTTTCTCCGTCTTCCCCATTAAACGCGCCCCCAAAAGAAACGAAAGGAAAGAAAAAAAGGACTATCTGTGGTGCTTGTTATGGTGCTTTGCTTGATAACTGGACAATCAATCGTTTATCTTTCTTCGCCGACACACTGCTATTTTTTAACATTTTTTTTTGCCTGACCTGACCTGCTTCGATCTAACTTGACTTGACTTGTTATTTTCTGTATTTTGCGTATCTGCTGCCTCTTCTGTTTTGCTTTGTCGCATTATCAGCGTTTGGATTCAATTCGAGCACTTGAATCAAATCCGACCGGGATTATCTACATATATTTGCTTCTGTATTTATCTCTATAGCAGGCAGCAAACGAAATATTGAGTTATCGAGTTAGTTTTTCTTTTCGGGGCTAATAGCGAGCGAATCCAAATCGCGTCTACCATTACACGAAACGAAAAATCGCACGGATTTCCTTCTACCATTCATTATCTCCTTGCCCTGCTTCTTTACTTTGCCAATTTCACTCCCATTTCTCAATTTAGCATTTAGCACCGTCGCAAAAATCGCTCCCGCCCATCGTCCATTGTTTTTTTTTTTCGCAGCCCTCGGAACTACGGCCTTGCCTCCATTTATGTTCGTAGACGAATCGTTGGCTGGCCTTACGATTGATCCGATCCGCGCCAACTGCACTGCACTCGCCCTCTAGGCCTCCCTCTTTTTTATTTTCTTCTGTCGGCCTCGTCATCATCCAGAGCCATCGCGTTTCTTATCCATCGCTGCTTAGCTCGCGTCATAATCTTCTGCCGAGTCAGCCACCAGAGATACTCTCTCTCTGGTGCTCTTGGTCTCGCGATATCTCTTTTTTGACGACGCGCTCTAGCTCTGTCTATCTGTACTGTTCTCTGTCTCTGTGCCCGTTCCAGTAATTTCGGCCCGATTGCGCTTTCGCCTACGCCTGTATCGTGATTATCACCACCCTTCAGGTGATCTAAGTCTGGTGCCACGATACTACGACACCGATAGCCGTAACGAAGCACTACCTTGTTACTGCTTTTCCACACGTTGCCATCGACCTTTTCGATTTTCTCAGCCGTCAGGGTCGTTTGCCCAGACGTTTAAACACCGCTCAAATTGCCCTCTTGTCTTCTCTGTACCATATTGGCTCTCAAAGTGCCCCAGACCTTAGCCTCCAGCCTTCAGCCATATATTCAGCGATATATACATACACATAATATCTTGGGCGTATGCACTAGATTCTAGACTGACATAGACTGACCACCACATCACCACCGCCCATCGGGTGCTGCATCTGATAAAATGATGGCCGGAATGACTTCTGGTTATGGGCACGCAAACGGAATCCCTCAACATTCCGTTATGCCTCAGGCCCATCCCATGGGCCCAGGCGTGCCCCATCCCCAAGGCCAACAGGTCGGCCCGGGCATGATACCGTCTCACATGATGCAACTGGGCGTCTCCGGTCCCGGCGCGCAAATGAATCCTTCTGCCCTCATGGGCACTATGCCCGGAGCAGTCGCCAACCCGGGAGCCCATGTCATGGCACCGCATATGCAGGTACAGCTCATGCAACAGCAACAACAGCAGCAACAACAACAACAAATGAACTGTAAGTACCGCTTGAATACTGTCTACTGTCACTAGTAACCCATAAACTTTAAAGCTAACCCAACCTGCGTGACTAGTCGCCAACAATCCGCAAATGCATGCCCAATTACAACAACAGCAACACCGACTTATCAACCAGCAGCGCCAACAAGCCCTCATGGCACAACAGATGAATGGTGCGGGAATGCCCATGGCCATGATGACTCCAAATCAGCACCAACTGAACATGATGCGGAGTCGGCTTAACAGTCAGAATCCCACGCAGACTCAGCTCTTGGCTCAGCATATAGCTTTCCAACAGCAACAGCAGGTCGCTGCTCAGAACCACATGAACCAGCCAAACTCTGGACAAGGCATGCAGATGGGTCCTCAGCAGATTCAGATTCCTATGAGTGCTGCCATGCAAAACCAGCACTCAGCCCAAGGACAGGCTCAAGGCCCTGGCCCGCATCCTGGCATGCACCAGATGACACCAGGACAACCTCAGATGCCAAACCAACAGGCTCAAAATCAGCAACAAGCTCAGCAGCAAGCGCAGGCGCAAGCTCAAGCGCAGGCTCAGGCACAAGCTCAAGCTCAAGCTCAAGTTCAAGTTCAAGTCCAGTTCCAACAGGCTCAGATTCAGCAGGCACAAATTCAGCAGGCTCACTTTCAGCAACAAGCTCAAGCTCATGCCCAGCTTCAACAACAGCATGCTAATGCTCAATATCAACAGCAACAGGCTCATGCTCAAGCTCAAGCTCAAGCACAAGCTCAGGCACAAGCTCAGGCACAGGCACAGGCACATGTTCACCAACAACAGGTCTCTGTCGCTGCCCCTACTGCCAATATGTCGACTTCTGCTCTTGACCCTAGTCTTGTTGCGGCTACAATGCCATCTCCCCAAATGCCGACTAGTATGGCCACCACTATGTCTATGGGTACTGTTAGTCTCGTAGATCCGGCTCTTGGCTCTCACGCTCACCATATTGCCGTTGCTACCGCCGCTGCCATGAACGGTACGCCCGGTATGCATCCTAGTCTCAACATGATGGCCAACCAGATGTCTATGCAACAGCCCCCGCAACTTTCTACAATACAGCAACTCTCAGGTGTTGATGAGACTATGCATGGTCAAGTTGTATAACATTAAGCGATGGATCCTGGCTCCAGGGTTGACTAAACGTCTTTGTAGCCTCTTCACGCGTGCGAGAGTGAAACATGCTCGCCATATTATCTGTCTTCCGGGACTGATTTACTTCCTCAAATACCATATCACAAACAATTGTTATACCTCACCGCACGCCTACAGAGTATTAGACGTTTGAGATACTCTTTCCTCTTTTCCTCCTCTCATTGCTATCTCGCGGCAAACCAAACTATTTACATCATAGAGAGTGTTGGATTGGGGGACAATCTGGCCATGGCGACCTCCATCTTTGTTCATCACGGAGACGTCGTCTATTTCTACGGGGCTTTTAAGACATAAATTCTTGAAGCTTCTACCCAGATTGGAGCTACAGAATCTTTCTCTTGCGCTATTTGGCTTTACATCTACTTGCGTACACACCATTTTCTCGGTCTTCTATTTCTTTCTATCACGACGCACCATTCACGACACGAAGTTTTTTTTTTTTTCTCCTCCTTGGCCAGCAGCCGTAAGAAGAGCCAGGAATAGATCTAGCACATGTTTTCACGTATCTTCTTACCCTGCACATCCACACACCTCCACAGGCTTTTCTCTTTTGGAAGTCTATGCTGTTATGTCTCTTTCTGGAATCAATACCCTCACTTGATGATGAGCTTTCTTCAAATTCTTTCTTACAAACATCTATTGGGCGCACGTGGCGAACGTCTTGTTCATTTTTTCTGGTTCTTCTCTTTCCTCGTTTTGCTTTTATCTTCACGTCCTGGGTTTTTCTTCTCCGTTGGCCTTTTGTTCGGTTCGCATTTTCTTTTATTTGGTTCGACATTTTCTCGTAGTATTCTTGCTTTTTTTTGTTTTCTGGTGTTCCTTTGTCTTTGTTTTTCCTCCTATCATTTCTGACGACCTACTATAACGAGAGTCTAACTGCGGTACTTTATGTACACAGGGGCGACCTTTTATGCCTCTAGGTACATTTGAGACATATTTTCGTACACGCAACTCTCTACACGTTTTGTTCTTCGTATCCCGGCCATTGTTGTAACTACGTCTTTCATGACTAGTTATCCGTACTTCAGCAGATTTATTTGCTTGATTATGGGTCGGAATGCTCCCCCTTTTTTATATCATTCTTTTTTTTTATCATGAAGACATCATTCGCGATGGCAAGATTATGTGTATGGTATATACGAAAACTATGTACTATGCTCACAAAGGCTTATATATCTTCATGTGCTTCTCGTCTCTGCCCACTGTCTCTGGATGCTACATTTACACTGTATACTTTGGCCAAGACTATAAGAAGTACTCCATAGTCAGTCCTACACTATGCTTTCGTTTTGGCAAGACTGTATTGTATATATTGTAATATTTTTCTTTTACATACATTTACATACTCTGATTAAAAGGCCATTTGCTACCGTTTCTTGTTACTACTAGCCGGGCTGAGATGGTAATCTCTTTTTTCTCTTTCTCTTTCTTTTTCTTCTATCAAAATTTCCCTTTCGACCTTCTCTAAATTTCAACAAATCAAAATTTTAAATATTCACCATCATTATCGACAACTTTCTACCAATATCTTATACAACTCACGCCTAACAACAAAATTATATATATAAAAAACAAAGATAGATGTACAAAATGCGCCGTTGATCAGATGGTGAAGAAAGCCATGTGACCATGCCACGTATATATCCCCCACTAGAAAATCATACTATCTTTCGTTATGTCATTTTTTTTTCATAGGAAAATGATGGAATTTTAGTATCGAGTAGAGAATAAAGGAAATAAGGAGGGGAAATATGGTGTATATCATTCGCCACCTTAAGATTTATACTCTAAATGGTCTCTCTGTCTATCTCGGTTGTTATTACACTTCCGTCCTCATTTTTTTTCTCTTTTCATGGACAAGATTTAAGGGGATTAAAGGAAAGCCAAGAAACCTGTCATGATGCTTCTTGCCTTGCTTCTTTTTTTTCTTTTTTCTTCTTTTTTTTTCCAAGTCCATTCAAGAGGAAACAAGAAGAGAAAAGCACCCTATTTTCACATCGATTGGTTTTTTTCTGACGGGCTGATAATATAAACAAACTCACTGCTTCTCCTTTCTATCGGTCTCAACGTGAATATGAATATAAAAAATGTAAATTTGAATTTCACTCACATATCTAGCATTTCCTTGATATTCTATATGAATATTTAATTCTATACGAAGAAAGATAAGTAAATAAAGGAACAACAAAAAAAACTTGCATGTATTCTTGACATTTTTGTATTCAAATAAAATATGAAATATAAGGTAAGGAAACAAAATGAGACCAAAAATGATATGCAAGACATAAATCATGAAAAAAAGGTTGAAAGAAACAAGAAAACGCCAAGCCAGTCGTACGCTTAATAAAGAAATAAACAAGAATCAGAGAAAGAAAATAGACAAGATCTTGTACACAATATAATAGTAGTTATAAGCACTTTGGCTATCTTTCTTACATCTCTCTTTCTTTCTCTCTTTAGTCAAAACATATTCAACTTTGACAAGATAGAAAAGACATAGAAGACAATGACATTATAAGAGAGAATCAAAATAGAAAGACTTTTTAATCAGCCTCTGCCAACTGCATGATAAGTCGAGCCGCCATGTCCAAGAAGGGAAACGGTGAAGTCACGTCCTTTTGGTCTAGCATGAAGTGATCATGAGTCTCGTAACCAGCACACTTGAAGTCTACGAGATACACTCCACGATCCATTTCGTAGATTTGAATCTCGAGGAACATGGCAACCATTTCGAAGACTCTGCCGTCAGAGTCACGACGGATCTTGCTCGGTGCTGGATCAGGCTGCGATGGCTTGCGGAGTGCTATATGGAAAAAGAGTTAGTAACTTGTGGAATGTCTTCTTCTTATGAGGTGTCTCCTTACCTTCAGTTTCCCAGCGAACCTTGATATTCCAAGGATCTGCAGGAAGCTTATACCGTTTCGTTGGGTCATATTGACCCTTCTGCGCTTGGCCATCGTCCACTTCACGGTAACTTGGTGGCGCATCCTCTTCGCCCTCCATTGGCTCCCAGTTCTCATCTGGAATGTACGCAGCGCCGAGTTTTGCCAGCGCCTTGTGAATACACAGAAGCGCTTCCCACGGCGCATTGCGAGATCTAATACCAAACTGCCAACGCACCGGCTTGACCTTTTTGGGCGGGTTGACAGGCGTGAGTCCCTGGGGTCGCTGGTTGGCGTCGTCCATGCGTACCATGCTGCGTGAATGGGGCTTGAGACGACGAGCTGTCTCTTCCTTGTCGGCGTCTGTGCGGGAACCAGAGGGGTCGTCGACTATGACAGCGGGCGCTACGGCTTCGACGTAGTCGGACTTCTCACGGTCTACGTATGCCTTATGGTAGGCGGGAATACTGCTAGGAAGGATACCAACTTTGCTAACGTACGACCGAGGTCCGGTGATCGATGACTGCACAGATCGAATAGATGGAGTGGAGGGACTTGGAATGGTGGGCTGTCCAATAGCAGGTGGTGGAAGAGGAGAGGTAGAAGTAGATGGCGGTTGAGCCTGTGCTTCAGACTCTCCAGATAAGGCGGCAATAGCAGCGGCTTCCTCTGTTGTATATTTGTATTAGTACTTGAAAAGCAACTGTAGGAATCTTGAATAAAGGCCACTTACGGTTTTCCATGAGCTTGTTTTCTCTCACAATTAAATAGGCGTCCTTAATCGCAGAGGGTTCGTCGGCCAGCAGAGCCTCTTCGACATCCTTGCGGCCATAACCCATAGTCTTACTGATACGGTCAGTGACCTCGTTATACAGGTCTTTCTGGGCCTGATTAAGGCCACCGCTAGTATTAGGCTTGCGGATAGCCTTTGTTGGATCAATGCCGGTGTGGAAGAACTCCTCGATAGGGAGTTGGAGGTAAGGGTCAAGGTCCTTCATGAACCACGGATCTTGGCGGATTTCTTCGATAGTAGCACGCTGGACCGGGTTGACAACCAGCATTCTCTTGATAAGGTGCGCAGCGCCCGACGGCATCCATTGGGGAACACTATATGCGCCACGAGTGATTTTGGCAAATAGACTAGGGATGTGATCATCATCGAATGGCAAGCGGCCGACAAGCATGACGTAAAGGATGACGCCACAACTCCAAACGTCGACTTCGGGACCAGCATAGAGCTTACCGCTGATGACTTCGGGGGCAGCATAGTTGGGAGAACCGCAACTTGTCTTGAGGAAGTTTCCATCCGTCATGATATTACTGAGACCGAAGTCGGCAATCTTGACATCCAGGTCATTATCAAGGAGTAGGTTTTCGGGCTTGAGATCTCTGTGCACAATCTTGTGGCGATGGCAGTATTCTACAGCGCATATCATCTGCTGGAAGAAACGGCGGGCTACAGATTCCTTCATGCGGCCATGCTGCACGATATAGTCGAATAACTCGCCACCGGCATACTCAAGGACCATGATAATCTCAGCATCGGTCTTGATGACGGTGTATCTGATTGGCAAGGGAGAAATTAGTTAGATATCTATGGCTGGTATCAAATATAGACGGCTACTCACAGTTTGATGATGTGGCGATGACGCAGAAGCTGGAGGTACTCGATTTCGCGTTCGACACGGCCAGCCATGTCACGGCTAATGAGCTTTTTGCGTGGAATGATCTTGAGGGCTACTTTCTGGCCAGTGCTGTTATGTATGGCGAGTTTGACCTTGCCGAACGAGCCCTCACCCAGGGTCTTGACGATCTTGTAGGCGCCGATTCGTTGCTCAACGATGGCGCCGGGGTCGTGGATATTGGGGGTCGGGGCGCCGGGAAGACGAGAATGGGCGGCACCGTTTGACGGAGCCGATGTGGAAGTAGCGCCGGCTTGAGCAGATCCGTTTGCATCGAGATTGCGCTTGGAGTTGCGACGGGACGGAGAGAGCGAGATGGTCAACTCTTCGTCCTCGAAGCCGCCATGGGCAGCGGCTCCCTTGGCGTCTGGTGGAGCAAGATGCTGCATGTGAGCGACAGATGGACGACTGGTGATATTATGGGGGATAGAAGAAGTGGTCGAGAGCAGGCCACAAGGCGAGCTTGTAGTGATATCAAGGTCGGGGTGGTAGTATCGTCGAGCTAGAGATGAATTGGAGTTGATACCCGAACAGCAGATGGAAGCCGTGGTCAGCAGGAAGCTACAGAGTTGGAGATTGGTAGAGAGTGAGACGACAGGAAATAATATGGTGGGTGGCAGCGTCTAATATACCAACAGCTGAGCATTGGTTGGACAAAGTTGATGAGACGAGGGCCGAGAAGTTGATATGTTGATGGATGCTAAATAAACAAGAGACTCAAAGATGAGAGGTTCGCCAACTAACTTCGAGTCGATCTCGTAGCCGAGCCAGGCTAGAACTAAAAATTATGGGCTTGTACTCCTAAGCCGCCAGAAACGCCGCTAAAGGGTCGTCAGTACAGCGGTCACAAAAGAAAAGAAAAAAGAAAAAACTAACTAGCTTAGCATAGTGTATAGTGGCTTTTAGTGCCTCTGTGGTCAAAGGAGGGGTGGCACCACGTATGCACACTGCTCTGAGCACGGTGCTTTTAGCCCCAAGCATCCCCGCTAAGAAGCCTAATTCCCGTCGCGGGGTGCTGAACAGGCCAAAAAAAGACAGTGCGAACTAGGGATTGTGTGGGGTTCATCTCCCCGCCTTTATTTTATGCTACAGGCTGCCAAGATTAGATTCCAACTCAGCAAAGCAAGATGTATTAGCCTATAATTCTTTATGTATTCCCTTGCGATCGGGCAGCTTTGACTGCCGATTCGCTGCTGATTTTCCCCAAGTCATACTATGTAGATATATAGCTAAGGCTGAGCCTGTGACGACTCAGACTCACTGTATCACAATGGAATCGAGCTCGACGCCTGTCTTCGATGTTCGCGTTCAATGACGTAGAACGCGAACATAGCAGCGACTTCAGGGCTTCATAGTCGGCGACTCAAACTCCGACATGCCTGTCTCTCGTCTTGCGCCTGGCTTCTTATGTCAGCGAGCGCCGACTTTGGGCGACGTGGCCTAGGGATATCCAAGGGAGTAATTGTGCTTCGAGACATTGCCTCTGATACTCTACTCTACTGTTTATTGAAGTATTGAATTTTTTTGGCCATGACGTACACCACCTCCTCAACTCTCTATCCGTAAGCCGCCTGTGTCTTGTCCTGCATGCAAAAGGGTAGAAAGAAGAACTAACATTGGATCAGCTTAAGCGTCAGATCGTTCCATAAACGTATGGCAGAGCGCGGCATTCGGCTGCTTACAACAGCGTCCAGTATCTTGTCGCTGTCAATGTCAGCCAACATTAGCTGGGTCATGCCAGCCCAGGCCATCAGTCAGCCGTCTTTCTATATGCACACATGGTCTGACAAATAGTAGCTCTACAAATATATTGAGCATCTTCGTCCCAGTGAAACCCTAACCACATCCCACATCGCCGGATCTGGCCATCGGATTCCGGCTTCACGCGCCGTAGCAGCACATAATAGTATTATCTTTTTTTTTTTTTTTTTTTTTAATTCATTAATCTTATGGAGCTATAGAGCTATGAAGATGTAATAGTATTATCTAGATGTACACTATTTATACAATGTAACCAGAACATTGGCTTTATTACTCGCCAAGTTCGTTCACTTACACATGACAATGCTTCAGTCTCCTGTATGGCAGATTCACCAAAGCTCAAATAATAAGCTTAAACGTCGTAAGCCTTGGTACACATAGAAACTATGTGCCGGGAATATATGTATTTGTTCCAACAAGCTACACGGGGTCTCCTGTGTCATGGTGCAGCAGTCGTGATTCTGCCACTGAGAGGCAGCTCGCAAGTGGCTTGTGTTTCGTGGCGTATTGTTACATGTCCAGCTAGGGGAGCCTTGTATTGAGACTCACCAAACCTTTTCCTCGGTCTGGAGGCGCTCTACGAGTTTCTGCATGATGTATGGGCCGAGGCCTAGGCTGAGACGAAGTATACCATATCAGTACTTAAAACTTCGCATATAGGGAGGATATGACACTTACATTCCCTCGTTGGTGATGATACGGTATGTATTGTTCGGTTCAACACGGCCGATGATCTGGCCGCGACTGTCGATTTCCGCACTTCCTAGGATGTCCTCGGGTGATGCGATACGCCCGAAACTAGGCGGGTTTCTAGTATCATTAAGGTGGATATGGCCGCCAAAAGCCCGAGTAGTAGCTGCGTCGGCAGCTTCCTTGTTCTGACGTCTGCTAATACCACGATGTCTAGCCTGTTGCATGGCTGTAACCATTGTAGTACCTCCAGGGCCCGAGAACGCCAGTGCTTGGGCTTGTAGGAAGTCATCATCATGACCGTGTTCCACAAGTACCTCGTTTAATATATTGCGAAACACTTTGTTCTCTGTGAACGAACGAGTTGTAGGTGGCAACTCGCTCGTAGTGCCGATGGCAAGATCCAGGTTGGGGGGCTCGGTTTCAAGCAGGCTTAAGACATGGCTGCCAGGAACTGGAAAATCTTGGAATACTTTCTAGCATGCGGTGTTAGTGTGACTATTGTTTAAAAGTATGTACCATTTGCTCTGCTAGTAACAAGCTTGGTCGATGCCAAAGGTAGGGTTTACAATATATTTGTTAGAGGGCAGTGTTGAAACATGGCGGAAGCACCTCTGAGAAAAGTAGGCAGTCTCCGAGCCAGGCTATACCGAGTAACAAGAAGAGAAGCCATATTTGCCTCTATAAGTCTTGAATTGAAACGATATCTGACTTACAATTCGAGCTCTCCAAATAGCTTCATCCTTGCTTCTTTGTACTTCTTTGTACATAGATATATAGATATAGTGTGGCGTATTGACCGCCACATATTGCTTCAAGTGTGGCGCTAGTACTACGACGCGCTCAACGCGTATAGTTTAATTGAAAGTCACGGCCCTTGTTAGACGATAACCCTTGATAGGGTGCAAGCAAGTTATTGATCACTAGAATTAAACAATAAGTCAATTGTTACGAGCTTGATGCCATCGTAGCAATAGCCGGCTTCCCATCTCTTAGCTCTTGAATCTTTGCCCAAGCCGCTCAAACACAGCCATGCGGAACTTTCTTGCTGGAAAGGCTCTAGGGACGCCATCGAAGAACCAGCCGCCATCGTCCTCGATTCCCTCCTCGTCTCCCGCCTTTGCGACTCCCGCGCATTCTCTACGGCCCTATAACGCCGCCTTAGCCGCTGCGCCGCCATCCTCACCGACTCCCGCCAAACAAGCCATCTTACCCATCGTCCTAGCGCCTGCAACGCTCCGGCCACTCGCCTTCCGCACATTCACTAAGAAACACAGCCTTACATTGACGTCTTCTGCTCTACAGGAGCTTGCCACCTTCATCGGACGCCATTGCGGCTCAGGATGGCGAGAGGAGGGCTTGGCGGAAAAGGTGCTCGAGGAAATTTCCCGTAGCTGGAAGAATTGCAATGGCGGTGTCATCGTCGAGGGCACAAGCAAAGAGCTCAAGGATATCCTTAAGACGCTGGAGGGTAACATGAGCGGCGGCCGTATCTTGCAGGGACGAAAGAGCTTGTTGCGGGCAGATAGCCTTACTATAGACTCTTCGGTATCTGATGGCGATGTCATGATGACCAGATCGGGAATAACAGTCCCCCAAATTGTCAGAGTAGACAGCACCTTAGCATCACAAGAAGACCTGACGGAGCAAGAAGAGGCGGCGTTGAACGATACCCGCAAATGGTTCAAGGTTGTTGGCGCCTTTGACCAACCACGAATGGTCTATAATGTTGGCAAAAAGCACTTTGAAAGGTGAGTGACTTCTCTACGCCGCCCTTTTTGGCATGTGATATGCAAATACTGACAAACGTCTCTTGTAGAATCACAACCAAACCTTCGATTCTATCTAGCGCCGCCAGCAAAACTTCCGCCTTCCGTCATCGATATCACGTCATCCATCAGCGTCTTCTCCGCAACGAGGCTTTCCAAACATCGGCCGTGGCTGCTGCCCGCGCCGGCCCCAAGGGCTCCATGGCCAGCGGTACTGGACAAAAACTTACTCCGATTGCCAATCTGCTGGGTCGCCACGGCTCTCATCACATGCTCCTAGGCCTTATCGTAGTTCTGCCCGCCGGTGGCGTTGGCCTAAGTGACTTGACCGGTACCATCATGCTGGATCTCACACAGACGGTCTCTGTGCCCGAGGACTCAGCCTGGTTCACTCCTGGCATGCTCGCTCTAGTCGACGGCATCTATGAAGAAGAGGAGGAAGTCAGCAGCTCCACCGGCTTGATCGGCTCACGAGGTGTCGGTGGCTTTATCGGCGGTCGCTTCCAGGCCTTCTTTATCGGCCAGCCACCATGCGAGAAGCGCGCCGTCACACTAGGAATCAGTGGCCCCGACGGCGATGCCGATCACACCATCGGCGGCGGCTTTGGCTGGACGGATTTCCTCGGCCAAGGCAGCGAGCGTGGTGTCGGGCCCAAGATGCGGCGCGTCGAAGAGCGTCTTATACGGCGTATGGATGCGGCCGAGGCCCGTATACGTAACAAGATTGTCGTTCTCGGCGAAGTTAACCTCAACAAGCCGCGCACCTTGGAAGCTGTACGCAAGATCCTCGCGTTCTATACCAGCGAGACTGCTATAGCGTATCCGCTGGCGTTCGTCTTCACCGGCAGTTTCACCGACGGACCCATCATGGCGCGCGGCGGAAGTGGCGGCAGTGTAGAATACAAAGAATACTTTGATGCTCTGGCCGCCGCCATCGGCGAGTTTCCCGAGCTGATGCAGAACAGTAGCTTCGTTTTTGTACCCGGCGACAACGATGCCTGGATCTCTTCTGTAACTGCGGGAGCTTCTGCGCCGCTTCCAAGAAAACCTGTGCCGGAGATGTTCACATCACGTTTACGCCGCATGTTTGCCAGTGCACGTAACGCAGCTAGTACC